>JAQFZF010003588.1:0-11232 GCA_034695365.1 Enchytraeus norvegicus
CCTTAGCCTTCTCGATGTTGATAATTCTCGCTTCCATCGCCTCTAATTTCTCTAGAATTTTCTCCATGTTATTAGCTTTGCATGCGCTGGCCTCAACGTCTAACACTCGATAATGGTTTTGTTTTGGTTTAGTTCATTGCTCCACGACGATATCATGAGTATATAAAAATTGAATGATAGAGGTATTTATTGAATAATTGTTTGATTCGTCAATTTATTAATTGTATTAATTTATTTTGTTTTATTATTCTCTGCAGGGCGAGTACGATATACAAGCGAGGTTATACTCCGGTGAGGGGAGGAAAGAATTGGGTTGTCTACAACTCAAATTTGATGTGAAAACAAATAAACGCAAATTTAAGCGATCGCGGCCATCTCTTGACAGAGCGAAGACTAAACGAATTAGGACGATGTAAATTACTATTGTGTAAATTGTAATCTATTGTATTTTGTTGTTATATTCATGTATATAATGTATATATAATATATCTATTTGAAATGTGTCACAGTTTTACAATCCCGAATTGTCAATTATATTTCTTGATTAAACAACAATCTGAAATGTCAACGAAATAATTAAAGCTGTTCTGACTACAATCTAATATTCACTGTACGGAGGTATCGCTGTATCGGAGGTGCACAAAGCTAACTCTGAAGTTGAGTGTACCGTCTGTTTCTATATGACAAGACTGACAAGTATTCTGCCAGAGACGGATCCAGACTCTAACGAATTCTTGCTAGTGTATTCATAATATTCCAGAACCAATACGGGAATTCCCGGATCCAATGTGGCTTATAGGTCTACATGTTAGCTGCACCTGCTTATTCTGTTGACCGCGATACATGGATTCTGGTCTATGAATTGAGCAACACGTAACTGCCTGTGTTCGTAAGAGGTGTCTAATGCATATGCGGATGAAGTCAGCCAGACCACTTCAGATAACATGAAATAGAAACTCATTAAACCATTTGATATCTTTAAAGTTTGAAGAAAAGTAGATTTAAATGTTATTTCAGTACAGAGAAAATATTCAGTGCAATGCCTACACTATAGGATATAAATTATAGCCTAGGCTACATAGTTATTATTGACCACGATGTGCCACGCTAACCACTATATTAATGCCGGTGGTACCACGCTAACCTATAGACTATCGCCGGTAGTAGTGGTTAACTTGCACTGCACGCTCAAGCGATTTGGCGACATCGGTAGAGTGTCTGCCTCACATGCAAGTGACCCAGGATCAAATCCCAGGTCGTCGACAAGAAAAATAAAAATCCCAGGGTGTTCGGAAGATTATTCGAATATCTGCGCTGGCTGTCATTGTGCGCTATCTAAAAAGCAAAGATAGATAAGCAGGAGTGGAGAGTAGTAAAAAAGACGCCATCTGGTGAAAATGTCAAACATGTGCGATTGTCACGTGTAAAGAAATATACGACAAAAAAAAATGCTGCGTATAACACTTGTTCACGTTTTTAAAATATCTACATCAATCATAGACCTTCATTAATGGTTTACATGGGAGAGATATCCGGTGCTCTGCCACAAGCTACATTCAAGGCACACACTCCAAATATCTCGCTTACAAATGAGCACATCATCTATCAACCCAACAAGTTGATTTTGAATAGATAAGTCTCGCCCTTCCCAGCAAGAACCCCTGCTTTCAGCAGTGATCTGCTTTCATTGAAGTAAGCCTGGGGCTGCAATTATGAATGCGTTCCTGTGAGTTTAATCTTCAATAACGGGGATGGAAGGAGTCGGCTCCACGGCCGGCAACCTGGGCAAGCAACAACAACATTGGATAGGAACATTACTATAAATCATTATTAATTTTGTTATAAATATAAGCTGAAACCTATAGCTTTTTACCTCTTATTGTCTGTACTACCATGAACTAGTTCCGCCACTGCACGTTAGTTAGTATTCATGGTTCTGGACGTGACACACACCAACCTGATATCAGAGATATCAAAACGAGCCTCGTCGTACATTGTTTGGTATCTGAGCGCACTTTATTCCATGCTAATGCATTTTGCCCTAACACGTTCCTTCCTGGGGATACACTCGAAGAGCGAATAATATAGGAATCCACGGCCCATATATCGTCAGCCATCTGGTGAACTAGTGGTTATATCGCCAATGTTAAGTCTGTAGTCCAAGACATATCTCCGCACTTTGACGCTTTACGTTAAAGATGACTAACGAAAGGCCTACCATGTTCAAGTTCATTTACAATGCTGCCAACTTTTTTGAAGAATCCAATAAATTGCGTGTAATCTACCGTAGGTCTAGGAATATATTTGAGGTAAATTGAAGTCGGGAAACGTACTAATATGCTCGTATAGGCCAACAATGGGACGTTCATGGATACCGATATGGAAATCGCGAGTGTCTATTAAAGGTGCCGCATACCGGATCAAGTGCTTGAAGCCGACGTGGGATAGAATGCCGGATTAGTCAACAACAATTTTCAAGCACCCTTGGCACGGGTGTGTTATCGGTACCAGAAAGTTCTTGTGTATCTTCGCATCCAAATACCATGGGCTGCTAATTTCTGAACGCATCGCATAAAATATTAAATAGCTCTACTAATCTTTATAAGTCTTTATTTTGGATGATCTCTTATCTTGCCGATCTTGTGTAGTTTTATCAACCACAACTCACACTCTTTAATCGTCCAATTCTGTGCTCTTATGTTCTTAAAATTTAAAGCACTGTTTGCAGGTGATATCTTTTTATTTATTTTTATTTTTGTTTCACATTTACGCACCTACCATATGGAACGCTTTGCCACTTCACCTTCATCCCTGTATGAGTGATATTACTGTATGCAGTAAGCTTTAAACGCAGTAAGCTTTAAACTCATTTCTTTCTTAGACATTATACCATTAACAATAGGTTGCCATTGATGACGTCCTTAATGACGCCTTGTGTAAATTGTAAACTATTGTATTTTGTTGTAATATTCATGTATATAATGTATATATATGTGGATGGTCGACATGCGGTTCGGTCAACACGAGTAAATTTTCGATTTCCAATATTTTTCCAGCGCCTTTGCATCCAGGAATATCACACTTAACATACAATATGCTTTTCTTGAAACAGTACCGGCTGTAGGCCTACAACTGATTGTCGCTGGCATATTTAAACCCTCTGGCCTTACTTATACGTGTAAACTCCATGACTTAAAAATAGATTATGAATCAGAAGAAAAGTATTTTGAACAGCAAGAATAAACTTTATCAATTGTTACAGCGCCGCTGAAAAAAACCAATGATCAATATTTATTTGTAACTATACAGATTATACAGCACAACCAAGAATTAAACAAAAGCAATATCCTGAAAGTGACCCTATCCCTATTGATGGCATATTTAAACCCTATCCCTATCGTTGGCATATTTGAACCTTTTTGGCCTTACTTATACATGTAAACTCCATGACTTAAAAATAGATTATGAATCAGAAGAAAAGTATTTTGAACAACAAGAATAAACTTTATCAATTCTTACAGTGCCGCTGAAGAAAACCAATGATCAATATTTATTTGTAACGATACAGATTACACAGTACAAGCAGGAATTAAACCAAAGCAATATCCTGAAAGTGACCCTATCCCCAACTCTACCCTAGACCCTAACAATTTAAATATAACTTTAAATAGCTCGAAAATCAAAACCTTCACGCACATTAGGCAAAGAGATCCAGAACCTACGTTCAGTATTATAAAATTATATAACATATAATTATTAATTATAATTATAGCCGCTTGCCCGGATCAACCGCCCCTACTTATGGATGAGGCGGTAGGGAACTGTCCCGGGACATTTATGACATTTAATCTTAAACTATTTCAGTCTTATTTAGTTTTACAGTTTTATATACTATAGACTATATCTGTACTTTCTATGTACGATTTTACAATGCTACACAATGTCATATCCATGTCTGTTCTGTACGAACCACGATAACCAACTGTCGCACACCTGTCATTCTCTACTTAACTCAGCTGTAATTATCTTACAGCCGTACTGGAATGTATAAACAAAGTTCACTTTAACAGACAATTACAGACCCAATAATATAAAGGGGTCGGTAGACGAACACTACCTACTAAAATTATATTAAAAATAATTATAAATTCAGTAATTATAAGAAATCAAAATGAAGGACCATCATCAAAGAAGGACTTTTTGCAAAATTGCAGGACTTCTGAAGGACCGTGGGAACCCTGTGCAAATTTCAGTACGTGCAAATTCCACTACCTGCAATTTCCATTACCTGCAATTTCCAGTACCTGCTTTTTCCAGTACCTGCATTTTCCAGTACCTGAAAATTCCACCCTTGCACCAGTACCAGCATTTTCCAGTACCTGCAAATTCCACTCTTGCACCAGTACCGGCAAATTCCAGTACCTACAAATTCCATCCCTGCACCTATACCTGCCCTTTCTAGTACCTGCTAATTCAACCCCGGTAATCTCATATTCCATAACCTGCAAATTCAGGCTACCCGTCAGCACCACGGCTGATCTTCAGGTGGGCAACAACAACAACATAAAATGCATAAATAGTAAACAAGACCAGACAAAAGTCAATTATAAAGGGTTTAACATTAATTTCTTCAACCACGTATGATGTCAGAGGCGCTGATCATAACTATACAACACAATACGACACAATATGGGTCAACGTCCCTTTCATCATCTGACGACGATATCAAGGACGTATCAACACTGGTAAAAAAACGAATATATAATATCACAATAGCATATCTCACCGGCTTGAGAATGGTGCGATGCTTCTTCAGCACCAACGCTCTCACTTCCTGCCCGGACATCTCTTCAGCGTAAGAGTTAACTTTGCGTAGTTCATTTTCAAGCTGCTTGATGCGCCGCACGACATCCTGGTACATCTGAGCCAGTGCACCGGCCCACAACTCGTCCCAGAGTAGAGTGATCCGGCGTAGCTCAAAGACCAGCAGCTGTACCTCACTGATCATCCTGTACGTTCAATTAACCGATCAATGAATCAACCAATTAATCAATCAATCAATCACTCAATCACTTATCCTGTATGTTCAATCAATCAATCAATAACGAGCCCACAACTCATTCCATAATAGAGTGATCCGGCGTAGCTCAGAGACCAGCAGCATCACTGATCATTCTAAGCAGTAATAATAATATTGTTATTAATATAATCAAATAAACACAGCAACAAGAGTTTGTACATTATTTTCGAAGACAGATAACTGATTATGATACTGATGCAGAATTTATCATTGCAAAAATTATATATGTAAGAGTAAGGGCCGTTTCAAATTTAATAGAATCAATGGAGTTAAGCATCAAATTTAAATAATAGAATTAATGCCTAAAGTAGTCAGTCATACAGAGAGAAAGACACACGGACACCACATACTTAGGATTAGAGATAGTGAGTTCAACCTCAACCAATATGGTTCTGAAGCAGCTCTGTAATGTGTTGGCACATTGATATGTACAGACGGACAAACAGACAGACAAACAGGCAGACAGACAGACAAACAGAGAGACAAAGACAAACAGAGAGACAAAGACAAACATACATACTTAGGATTAGAGCTAGTGAGTACATCCAGTATGGCTCTTAAGCAGCTCTGTAGAGTGTTGATACTGTTGACGTCATACACAGAGCTCTCCTCGTCCTGCGATGTGTTCTCATCGTCTAATGGCATCATCGTCTCATCCATCAGTCCCTCCACACCTGCTCCAGTCTCTGAGAGATACTCGTTCAGAAACTCTTTAAATTCAATCAATAAGTCAATCAATCCAACAATCAATCAATATGTTCTATCATCAAGTGGCATCATCGTCTCATCCATCAATTCTTCTACACCTGCTCCAGTCTCTGAGAGATACTCGTTCAGAAACTCTAAACAATCAATTAATTAATCAACCAGTCGACTGATAGTAATGAACAGCCAGAATTAGCCGGCTTTAGATTTAATCCATCAATCAATCAACTCAATACACAAAGAACTGATTCAATTATGCATAACACATGAATAAATATAATAATCGTAATAAAGCTTAAAAAGTAATTATTAGTAGACGAATTTTGAGCTATCATGAAGTTTTACTAAGGATGTTAAACGGCAATTTGAAAATGATCTGATTATTAGTTTTAGAACCAATTTAATATACATGAATGAAAATGAATGTAGACCTACATCTTACGAAAAATCTTCAGAAATAACCAAAACAACTCTAAGAAGAGAACTGATGGCATTACCATCCTTTGTCGAGTCGTTGGCAGCAGACAAGTGCGTGCTGGTGGTGTAGCCAACCACGGCTGGGTAAACAATGAGGTGCGGGCAGTCAATAGCAACACGACACAACAGCTCACAAACGCTCTGATGTACGTAGGGCTCCGGGTGGTTGAGTCGTGAGAACAACTGGGGCACTATACCTACAGTCACGGTAAAAAAACATCAAAGAGCAATGCAATAATTATTAGTAGAAGTGTAATCAAATTACACAATAAGACCCATCAATCAATGTTGAAGAATTCCGTGGAAGACAATGAGCACCCATGCCTGAGTGGTATGGCACCATAGAGAAAGAGAGTAGTACAAAGTTATATTAATTGTAAAATAAATAACACCAAAACTAATAAACAATCCTTAGCAACAAAACCGAGTCCAACTCTGACATCATTATTGGATGAGGACGAAGACAATATTTAAACAGTCCTGCAATAAGCAATGAGACAGAGAGTTATATATATATGCAATGAAATGATCTTCTTCCTTCACGTGTCCAGCCTGTTCCAGGCGTTGACGATCATGGTTTTCCACAGTTCTCGTTCTCTGGCGGTTCTGATCATTTCTGCTTCGTCTACCTTCATCCCATTGCTGAGACTCTTTGTATAGGTAATTCTTTGTCTTCCTTTGCAACGCTTTCCTACAAGTTTTAGGCTAATGATCAAGATTTTTTAATTCTTCATAACCAAGAAAGGTCATTTAAATGGATAAGTTCTGAACAAACTTCTCCAAGGAGTAGTTGGACTGGCCTTGAGCCCGTGCTCTAATACGCCCCTCAGTTCTATAGCGTGCTTCACCAACAGTCGCAGCAATCGCAATGTTGCCGTTACGTTACCATCAACGTTAATGTCAACCTGCGACTAGTAACAGAACATATACAAAACAGTAAAAGAATTAATAAATTAAATTAAATCATAAACTGATCATTAATAATTTCAATTAGTCAATTAACATAAACATAGAATCCATCTCATCCATTGATAATGTTTTAATGTAATAATGAATAGTAAACTCGCTCCATCAAATCATTAACTTAAAAATTGTTAAATCAAAACCTCTGACCCATACACATTTAAAAGAAAAAAGCACTAAAAACTATGTTTTTTATCATTGCCTTCCACTATTGGCCTACTATTGAAGATATCTTTTCTGTGAAAGACTAAATAGCGATTTCAGAATAATTAATGTCGAAAATATTAAACATTACATTTTTAGCTTATCTAATTTTTACCTGTTTTTAATAACAAAATCCATATATTACTTGTAAACGATTTTATAATATGATCTGCTCATTGTAAACTATTTCATTTGCATGGAAATAGCCTAAAGTTTAAATATTAAATGTTTTTAAGTGCCATGTTAGTGCTGCGAGGCCTGCGATTACTTTGAACATCCTGGTACGAACACTGTTTTTATAAGTACAGCATATTATTGTGTTTACAAATGATAAATGCTTGTGTCTACGAATAATAAAAAATAATAATTATATGTATTAATAGGCTTCAATGAAACACATGCAGTTTTCAGTTAGACGATTCTCAAATCTTTCGTACCCAACAAGGGAAACAATAAATAAAATACTGAAAACCCAAATAGCAGTAGTCAATAATTCAAAAAGTATAATACTGAATACCCAAATATTAGTCAATTTATATACATATTAGTCAATTAGTCTAATATTAGTCAGTTCAACAGCATATATCTTGATGTGTAGTAATAATTAGCTAAGTACTAATAAACTTTATGTTCAGTAATAAACTGCAGGGTGTTTTGGCAGACTGAAATCAGCAATAAGCTTAACCAATATTTGTGACGGTAATTCCCCGAATGCATTGCGTGGTCTTGAAGAGAAGCCGCATTCTTCTGAGCCTTGACGTTGAACACGTGCAAACCTACCAAATATTAGTCATGTTGTTGTTAACCACCCGAGGATCAGCCGTGGTGCTACCCCCCTCTATCTTCGACCTTGGGAGAACTCCTCCAGGGCTCGACCCCAGGTATCCAGCAGCTCTGCCGCATCGCAGGGATTGTTCCATAAGTCTATTGGAGTAAGTGTTGTCTGTATTTGTATGCATTGAAACAGGTGTATTGTGTCACGTGTTTGGTCAGAGCAAAGGGGGAAATTGAAACAGACGCTTGGCAAAGCACCTGGTAGATGCTTTGCCAAGCGTCTACCAGGTGCTGCTCCAACTCGTCCGCAGTGTTTATATTCTATTGAAATTAACAGAATTACTTTGCGATGTCTTATGGCAAATTTCATCCTAATTCTAACTATACAATAATTTTTTTAATCGGTTTACAAATGTTATGGGCGAATGACTGAGCACATGGATTTTTTGACTCAGAGTGTATATATCTAGTATTGAATTAATAAAGATTCACAGTCATCTTGTATTAAGGATTGATTAATTAGTCGATATTTTGTTCATGTACATTTTTATTTTATTGATATTAAAAAGCACCCAGATTGTTGGAGTGATGCGATTATTAAATAGTTAAAGTAATTAGGTTGATGCCATTATTTCATGCCAATTTCTAAGCGCAGTTATTACTAAAATGTTTACACAGCTCTCTTAAATGACCGGAAAGATAACTCATATAGGCTATGTTATAGTATGCTAACATAATTTTGTAGATAAAACAATGACTTCTTATTTCTTCAAATACTGTTATTTTTATATAAATTTAGATTTTGTACTTCATGTGATTAATTAAAATAACTAATTATTTCCGTTGTAATTAACATAAGAGTTTTCCATTGATTGATGCTTTGCAATTTTATTGCCATATGGGGTTTATTGTAATTATTTGTACTGATATTTCTATTTCATTTTTATGATAATATGGGACAATGTCTAATTGCCTCATATTATCTTGGCAGTGAGAGGAGTAACTGTTGTCATGATCCAATTTGGGTTTCAGGCGCATGAAACCTGTTTCAAGCAAAACCACGGTTTAAACAGGTTTAATGCAGTTTAAACCAATATCGACTGCAAATAATAGTTATATCGTTAGCAACGGCTGACATAGACTACTGATACTGTTGCAAGTTCAAAGTTACACATACAACTACTACTTAAAAATGATTCTGTGAAACTACGGCCCAGTCTATGAACCTATATTTAAATGAGAAGTTTATTTCAAAGGATTATTTCAAAGCAAGCCCTAAACATTCTGGTCCTGATTGGCTCAAATAAATCAGGTCGCATAAATTATGTAAATGAGATAAATGACCCAAATAAATCCTTGTTTTGAAAATAACAAATCGGGTGATCTCACAAATGTTACAATGATGCCTAAACCATTCTCATATTTTTTACAATATAATTCGAGGTTGAATGATTGCAAAAGTTCACTCTAATAATTATTTTTGAATTTAATTAATTATTTTATTACGTGTAAATAATATCTTAACTAGATTTATAAAACGATCACCTGTTAGAACAGCTGATCGTTTACACATCAAAATTTAATCTGGGTTTAAAATTTAACTACATGATTTCAGGGAGTTAAATTAAACCACAGCTTATTAAATAATTCCTTCCATTTCCATGGCGAAAAAGATAAGTATAGGTTGTAAAACTGGCTCTAAATGCAACTGAATGTAATTTTATTGATCATAGTGAGAGTAGGCAGAGCTACACATTATGATTGGCTTCCTTTGTTTTGATAATCACGTGAGCATGAGGATTTTTGTAGAGGAAAGATGTATTGTTTTGATATATATTTAATTAGTTCGTTTTATGTTGAATTGAAGATTTATATGAGTGTTTAAAGTAGTATTCACGTCCGTTAGGACGGGAGGTGTCGATAGGGTGCTGTAGGTCTCTGATATTGTCGTGGATATTTGGTTAAATAAGATGTATTAAATTTTATTTGTAATTAATTACCGGTATGGTTTATATTGTCACATCTGTAATTATCGTGTGTTGGATTTAAAAGAAGAATAAGCTTACATTAAAAGAGTTAAGATAATCGCCGAAGATATCGTCTCAAATTAGAAAGCTGACTCTTATTTAGTTTGATAGCTTAGGTATCTCATTTAGTGCCACTTTCCTCTCCCACTACCTCTATACTAGCCTACCGCGTGCCCGTTATGAAGTTATACATTAGCATCGAACCAGAAGTATATATGATTAACAGACCTGAGCTAATGAGATTAACATTTTCTCGCCTCTAAAAAAATCCTCATGCTCGAGCGACTATCAAAACAAAGGAAGTCAATCATAACCATGTAACTCCGCCTACTCTCAATCTATCTCATATTACCTAATCAATCAATCAATCATACAGGTATGATAAAAAACAGTATGTATGGTAAGATAACGATACTATCGGTGCCTGGAATATGGAAGGCTAATCGTGTACCTGTGCTGGTCGCTTGAAGCACCATCAAAAGGCAAAGGTATGATTAATCATGGCTTGATTAAAAATAAAAATAACAAAAATAACAATAACAAATAACAAAAACAGCAACTGAAGCAAGGAAACTAGCATATGCGAAAATAGACAAAAAAATTAATAAATCATAGCTCCATCGTCTGTCCCACTTCTCAGTTCATCTTAAGGAAAATAGGTCACAAACTATTCAAGATCCATGGATCGTGACAGTCTTCCAGTACTTACTAACCTTAATCCATAGTGATGTGGATATGTCCTGGTTTTGAAATCAGTATTAAATGCAAACATCATGATCCGTATGTTGTCCTTAAGAAGTATCCGACCCTTCTGAAGATGTTGTAACGTTCGCCCAATGGCGGCTCTGCCTTGCATAAATGGCATGATGAGATCTTATAGTCAAATTATTATATATAGACCGATCTGCAAAAAAATTTCGGAAAGAGAATGCATACAACATTTATTGGTTGGATGATGGCATCTACATGGGCGGAAACTTAGGGGGGGACAGGGGGGGACCG
>JAQFZF010003589.1:0-11227 GCA_034695365.1 Enchytraeus norvegicus
AGCTAGATAAGGTGCAGTGTGCTTTTTCTGACGGCCTAATGTATGTCATTGTATATTGTTGTTATTTTTGAAATAAATATAGTTCTCTCTCTCTCTATCTCTCTCCTCACCAGAAGGCGATATCCGAGACGAAAATAGAAAAAAGATAGAGTATACAGCAGTACCAGGCATCAATTTATGTAAATGTGAATTGGGTCATGTCTAACCGACTATTGCTCGTGCTCATAAGAAACGACTAATGCAGATATGGCAGTGGAGCAGTTCTTGTAGCCGTCTGGTAACGACCTCTATGTTACTGACCAATTGACGAATAACGAATTGCTATTCGGCCTATTCGGCGGTTTGGATCAAAGGCGATCAGAATACGAATATTCGGTTCAATCAATAAATGCTAATTTAACGTCCGTTCCATCATCTGACGACGACATCAGGTACGTCTCCAGCAGTATTTGAACTACGAAATTTTATATTTGGCCAGATAAGATATACGATATCACCATAAGTGATTAAAAGAAAGATATTTCATGAATGCTAATTTAACAAATGAATAAAAAAGTAAAGCACGTTGTGCAGTGTTAGACTATTAAGAGTTTTAGACTTACAGTATTCTATAGTTTCTGGCGTGTATTTGGTCATGGTTTATCCTTCTTTTATTGTTGTATTCATTAAGATATCCACGAGTCGGTTCCTTAGCAGTCACTAACTGTTATTAGTCACTTAATATCCAGAGTTTTGTAAAACAATCAACATAATTCTCAAATTTCCCCATGACGACAGCTGCAAAGTTACCTCATTACACCACGAGTTAACAAAGATACATTTTAAACAATATAAAGCCTATGTCTCACAATCTCATTACTTTCTATTTTACTCATTATTACACTTGCACAATTAGGAAACGAAGGTAAAATATCTGAGCTAGCGATTGATTGACATATCTTATACGCTCTCCTAAATGGGGAAACAAAAATTCATCCAGACATGTGCATTGTGCAATGTTGTGCATCCTATATCAACCAAGTGTTTGACTTACAAGCAGAGATGAAAGTGTAATGTTCGCTTCGCTCGTATTTTATTCTTTAAATCTTATTTTATTTATTTGTTTAAATTTTGCCAAATTTTTATTCTGGAATGTTGTACATTTTAAATAAATACTCAATAGATGATCGATCTATCACTCCACAGGAGTTTTCCAAGTTGTCATATAGTATAATTATGGTTTCCTTCCTTATCATCAGTTAAGTGGTTGTTTTGGGCTTATTTATTTACAGTATACAGTAAAAAATTGAAAGTAATGTGCAATATATGAAACATGAATAAGAGCATTAAAAATGCTTCACAATGTTAAATTTAAATACCAGTCCGTATAGAGTGGGGCTGGCGACATCGCCATCAGGTTAATGACTTGGTCACCTATGTGCTGAAATCGCTCAGGATCTGGATCAGCTCCACAGCTACGTTCGGTAACGAATATGGCACATCACCTTTACCGTTACACTGTTAAATGTTTCAAATACTGTACAAGTGTACATACAATTATTACAGGCGTATTGAATTCCAATGTGTTATGTAATATAAAATATTTCCAAAGCTGTCCGTATATAAGTTTACAATACAATTCAAAATTTTTTACGATAGGATTATTATAAAATATCATTTACTATTATTATGGCATACTATCTAACGTTTACTGTATCGATCGTATACTAAACCGTCTAATACTTTGTTTTATCCAGTGAATCTCTACAACTTTAGCCTCCTTCTGTACATTGTTTTGTTCTAGCTTACGTTTCGTAACGACTTGCAGTACTGAGACGGCACTGACTTTGTAAACATTCCGTGGAAGACAATGTTTTTCTCATTTCTAAAGCTGTACTGATGCCGAGCTGAACGTAATGCTTTAGCTCCAGGTGTTCTTTTAGTTATCTCTCCCCCCAGGAGTTCCTCACCCCCCCCCCCCCCTATTTCTAATATTTACTTCCTACACGGATGTCTTCAATTTAGAGGTCAGAGAAGTGTGCCAAGGAATGAACTCTTTCTAGGTACAATGTCCTTTTGGAATGTAGACTATCATGGATTTCCACAACATTCTGCCCAAAGAGAGAATTGTGTTAATTAATAAGCTCTTCCACTAGATACCACATAAAATCAGGACTTATTACGATCATGGTTGTCCATTAACTTCTATACCTCATTATACGTAGCATGCTCAACGTTGTTATGTCTTTTATAAGAGAATTGAATTCTCCTTCATTTCATCGAGAAATGGGCAATGTGCATCATTCTTAAAAAACACATCAGTGATTTCAAGTAATTTCAGAACAATCCATTACTCTATCGTCTCGATTTTATGGTCCAGAGGCCCTATACTCTATTTTATGGCCTAGAGGCCCTATACTCTATTCGATAGCATGCAGTTCCTATACCTGATAATCCATGGATCACAGATTTCAGACCCAGCTGGACTGTAATGCAATGTGGGACTGACGACCTTGCCGATAGATTAATTGTCCACTGTCATCTGCATGCTGAAAAATGGGATCAGCTTTGAATAACTGGGCCACTATTTACTTAATCATCATGGCATGCTTTTGCCTTTTATGTTTTCTCTAATGTCGAAGAGAGGGGCTCCACCTCTACATTAAAAAAATGTGGGGCTAGTCTCTGGATCCATATTTTAATGAGAGCAACCAGTGCTCGAATTATAAAAAAGGTATTGGGGGGGCCCAGCCTAAAAGTCTAATGGGGGGACCCAAACGGCTAATGGGAGGCCCGGAAAGAGCTAATGGGGGCCTTTTTGGGAGTCAGAAAAAGGCCCCCTAATTAGCATTTTCCGGGCCCCATGTACCCTCTGTAGGGTCCGGGGAGGGTGCGGGGGCGATTAAACTCCTCTAGAAATTCTGACCCCACACTGAAGGCCAGAGAAATGCATGGGAGCGGGGGTGGCTTCTCCATTGGATTTATTTTCTGTTGTTCAAAGCTAAAGAAAAAAGTAAACTTAAAGGACGATTAAATTATTTCCAATTTTATATTTAAATTGATTTAATTTGTATATAATGTGCATAAATCTGCATAATTCTTTTAATTACAGCTTATGTTTATGATAGGTAGCTACCCTATTAATATTTATACGTAGAAATCTGTTGATCGTTATATCCTGCTGCTTTGGTTGTGATGCTAACAAATCAAAATGAACAAAATCAGTTTGGGATTTCATTGTTAACATTAATAGTTTCCTAGCTTAGGATTGTCCAACATTAAATTTGCATTTTTTACTAAATGATAGCCTTAAGAGTTGATCGATTTAAAAGTTCTTAGGGAATCGACAGGGGGCCCGAAAAATGGGGCATCCGCTGGCAGGGGGGGGGGCCTTTTGAGGGTACCTGGTATGCTCTATATTTTCAGGTATTAGGAGGGCCTCAGAGGCTATTGGGGGGCCGAAACCCCCCCCCAGGCCCCCCCCGTAATTCGAGCACTGCTGAGAAAGGAAACTAGCATGTTCGTCCTGCCATATGTGAAAATATTGGCTACGAATAAGTAAAAAAACTTACCTAGTTCTGAACACACCCCATTTATCTAGTAGGTCAGTTACAGGATCGGCGTACTAAAAATAAGTAGAAACAGATACAACAATTACAATACAATACAATGAGGATTTAACGTCCAGTTCTCACCGGAAGGCGATGTCAGGGACAAGATTACGACTAGAGCCAATTGACTACACTGTCCCTGATAGCGTAGGCTAGCCAGATTATGAAAGGACGTTGAACCCATATTATTATGATTAATATTACTAGTTACAGTATTTAGGACAGTAATAATTATACAGATCGAGTAATTCAAGTCCCAAGTTTCATATGAAATCGAGATTTAACACAAAATTCGCCACAAGAAAGAGGTATTAGCGAAGAAAAAGCCTATGCAACCAAAGGATAAAGGTCTATGCATACAAAGCATCTAATTACTAAATTTTGACGTCCCACATATCATCGTTAAATGTTGAAACTATCCATTTTGCATTGTTGTATTGTATCTATAAAACACAGCGCTTTTAGGAATTTCAGTACCAGCATTCGAATCATAGAACTTCACAAATCACAAACCTCTTGACGTCTGTGATGTAGTCGTCAGATGATGAACCCAACATTAAACCGTTATTTGATTAATCTCTTTGTTTTATACTAAGGATAACTTGGCAGCAAGTAAGGATTTAGGGGGGGGGGGCTGAGTGGATGGGGAGGGAGGAATAGCCCCCTCGACCTGAGGGGGTGGCAGCAAGTAAGGATTTAGGGGGGGGGCTGAGTGGATGGGGAGGGAGGAATAGCCCCCTCGACCTGAGGGGGGAGAGTCAGGCCCCCTCGATTTGAAAATTATTGTAATCTGACCCATTAAAATACCAATATTGGACCCTTGCCCCCTCCCCTCGATTTGTTTCAATTTAACCTGCCCTCCTCGAAAAAATGCCTGTAAGTGAAAAATGTTGGCCTCCCTCTCCAAAAATCCTAGATCCGCCACGGCTTAGTAGATTATATATCTAAATTGACGAATTGACAAATAGAATGGAACTGGTGTGACCATAAGGACATGAAACTGACGTTAAATGGACTTTAGCCTTTTGCATAAAATCTGATTTCAACATCTGAAGATGACAAGAGAAAATGTTGTTGACTAACCTTGCCTAGACTCGCAGTAAATAGAACACATTCAAACATCTCTCCCATCTTCTGTAGGAAGTGATCAACATGGGGCCGCTTCAAGACGTACACCTACCAATCAATCAACCAATCAATCAATCAATCAACCAATCAATCAACCAATCAATCAAAAAATTAGTGGGAAGTGATCAACATAGGCCTGCTTCAATGCACAAACCCATCAATCAATCAATAAATCAATCAATCAATCATTTAGAAGTAATCAACATGTATAGGACCGCTTCAATACTTAAATCAATCAGTCAATCAATCAATCAATCAATAATTCAATCATTCAACAAATGAAACATCGTTCTGTTTTTACTTCCACTTATATTAATATTTACTTACTTAATAATTTTTAGATAAGTCCACTAAGTTGCGTTTCCTATTTTTGTTTTAGTCAAGTACGCTTCTATTTGTAAAACACTGATCAATCAATCAAAAAGCATTTGAATAGCGCATCTTAACGATGTCTCAGAAGCGCATATGAATTGCTATGACCACGTCATTAATATGTTGCTAAACCCCTCAGAACCCCAATAGATTATAGTTATAAAGTCTTAGATTTCAATTTTAATTTTAATTTAAGATATCAAATTTTACGGCTTATTTTCACTCTGACCTAATTATTAACGGTATTACTAAATACTGATAATGAGAATCAATTCAATCAAATATAGTTAAATGTGAACAGAGAATATTTAAAAGTATGTTACAAAAATTTAAAAACGAACCTGATGTATTGTACCATCTATTTCAACCGGTATAATAAAATCTGGATTATTTACAGGCTGCAATATAACACAAATCACTAATATAGACAATAATAAAGGTTAGGAAGCAAATCATAATTATAACTATCAGTTTGTCTAATTGTCTTTTCATATCCACATACGATCCCGTTATCACTTCATCCAACATTTCAATTCTTGGTCTTCCTCTGGCGTTCTTTCCAGTTTCTCCTATTACTAATTCCTTCAACAAACGCATCCCCTTAAGTTAAAACATGACCTATCCATTCTTCTTTCTATTCCTTAACATTGTACGGTATTCCAACTCTAGCCACGATTTCTCCATTTTTAATATTATCAGCATAACTGATCTTTCCATCCTTCTTTTGCCACATTTCCAAGAACCACATTTCCAAAGCTTCCAATTCCTCCTTTCTTATGGTCAACGTTTCAAAGCCATGCCGAAGTGTAGGTCATACTAAAGTCTTGACTATCTTTATTTTAGTCTCTTTCTCAAAGCTTTTTGATAGCAAATCTTTACTATAACTATTGGCTTCTTTTGCCAGTGCAATCCTATAATTTATTTCTGTTTCATATCTTTCATTATATATATATACATATATATATATAAATACATGTCACTGTGTGTCCGAAATAGTTGAAACTCTTTACCTGTTCAATCCTGTTTCCATTAATCGTTGGCTAATATTCACTCTTCCCTCTTGACACTCGCATGACTTTTGTATTCTTAATGTTTATCTTCATGTCATATTTTGTTGCAGTGGAATTTATGGCAAGAAGGCTCAAGTGCTCAGGCAAAATTGAACGCTTGGCAGCTGCGATAAATTATTATGTAAGCTTAGCTTACATTACTTAATAACACATTTCTGTGTGGCCTGACATTTATTTGAGGCAGCGTCAAAATACAATACAACAACAATACAATACGGGTTTAACGTCCGTTTCATCATCTAACGACGATATCAGGGACGTCTCCAACAGCACTTGTAAGCAAAATGACATGATTAACATTCAGTTTCCGCTTGGATGGCCGAATCGATAGCGAGCTTGTCTGAAAAGCAGGAGGTCATGGGTTCGATTTCCAGCCGGGTTCGTACAGTTTCCTCGGATACAAAAACAGACGTTAAACTTAGCTTTACAGTCTTTGCATCTCTTTGTTTCCGAGACATCCACTGGAGGTCTCGAAGATAAACCCGATGGAATAATGTGAAGTAATCCAGGATCGAATCCCGGGGCAGTCGACAAATAATACCCCGTCAGCCACCTCTCGGCACGAGTGCGTATTGGTGCAGGAAGATGGAAGATTGGTGGAATATAGCCGCTGATTTAGCGTTGTAAAACGGTAAAGGTACGATCAATCATGGAGCCAATAAAGTGACTCCCCAGATGCCATTAGCAGTTGTAAAGCAGTCTCAAAGACCTGCCACAACACTATTACAGAAATTGTCGTTGAAAACAATCAGCCTTGGAACAGAGTTTAAATTATACGATACAAATGGAAATTTATAGCAATGGAAATTTATAGCGCCTCTTTATAATAGGATATATCTGAGATGTGCAATACATTGTATAAATTTAAGTCAAATATAATATGTTCGCAGTAGGCCTATCACTGACATCATATAGCAGGCTTAATAAGCATTATCTTCTCAATGACACGAGCCAGACGAGCCATTGATAACAAAATTTAATATTCGTTAAAGTCTGAAGGATTTAAAATTTATGAACAAGTATGCTGTCTACAGATATTGAATAATTATTATTATTAGCCCACTTAATTTAATATCATAAGAATGAATTGAAAGTATTTCAAATAATGGTGTTGATTTTAAGGATAGAGTTTTCATTAAAGCTACACGCAACACCATATCTGACACATTATGTACATAACATGAGCCACATTACATAGTCAGTGGCCCATTAGCTACGAAAACACAAATGAACAAGTATCTTCAAATAATAACTTACAAAGAGAACTTCCATGTAACACCATTAATTACAGCTAATAATAAATTTAAATAACTTACAACAAAAGAACTATGTACTAAGGTCTCATCCAGATCTATGACAATGCATTTTCTATCTTTGTCATGGATCCTTGGCGGTCCTAATAAACAACCCGGATCTAATGTCTGTAATCAATCAATCAATCAATCGAGAATTAATCAATCAATCAGTTCAGTCAATTAATAAACCAAGTAATCAATTAAGACATCGTCTCCGTGGCTCAATGGTGAGCGCGTCAGACAAATTGTGTCGAAATTTTTGGCATATGGTCGGGGTTTCGATTCCTGGATGAGTCAATCAGAGAGTAAAATCTCGGATGTACAACAGGCCAACCAAGCCCTCCATCCCTTCGTGGATCCGTTAATTGGAAGTTATTAGTACATGATAGGTGATTATCTCGGAAGATTGCGAAGGTTACCACTGGTCAGGAGTACATGATCCAATTATCAAATAGTTCTGCATAAAATGAGGCTGGTGACGTCACCGTAAGATTAATGACTATGTCACCTGTGTGCTGAAATCGAGCAGGATCGGGATCAGCTCGGCGCCTACGTTCGGCAACGAATTTGGCACAAAACCTCTACTCTGCCTCCTTCGACCGAAGGGCCCAGGCCCCCTCAGTTTGAAAATTATTGTAATCTGACCCATACAAATATTATTGATCCTTGCCCGCCTCGGAAATTTGACCTGCCCCCTCGAAAAAAATGCACGAATTTGGCCCCCTCAAAAATACCACTTGAGATTCTCCACTGGCTGAAGCTTTCATCATTTTTTAGGAGATGCATTACTGTTTCTGTTAAGCTTACTCCCATGTTATCACACGTGTTATCTCGTACGATTCACACTTAGCTAGTAGCGAATTGATTCAATAATAACTGTAGCCTAGGTGTTTTTATTCTGGTCACTGATTAATCGTACCTCTGTCATGTATAGTTTCAAACAGAATGTTATCTGAAACGCATCTTTTCAAACAATTGGCTGTTTAGAATCAAGTAATTCTAGGAGGTCCGTGGTCGTTGCTATGGACCCTTGGTGGATGATTACAGAGCTATTCAATGATAAACACAGTTTTTTATCATAAAATAATTATTTTCAGGAGTTTCACACAAATTTCACACAAGTTTCACACAAATTAACCACGGAGTCATATACGGAACAGTTAAAACACCTGTACCAATAAATGTAATTAAATATAAACCTACAAAATCACGGCATTTAGTCGAAATAATAGAAAAATGAAGCTGTTCCCATGTATTTATATGCTAAGACTAGTGATTTAATCAACTTGACTATGACCTAGATACCACGGAGAGCATGCGCAGTGAGCAGTATATTGTTATTGTTCGAATTAGGCTATTGTTGTTGGTGTTTTCATGGATGCTGAATCAGATCAATAGTATTTCTGAAATTGTAATAATGTGTGTGTGTGTGTGTGTTGTTGAGGTTTATAGACGTTGTGTCATAACTAGATGATTAACGTCTGTGTCTCCGAGGCCTCTACTTATGACCTAGATACACACAGGGCAGAGCGCAAGTTTTAGGCTCGCAGGACATCGAAGTGCAATGAAGTCCTGGCCCATCCAAGTTCTAAATAGGTTTGAGTAATCACCAAACGCTTTCAAATCTATAAAATTCTGCAGAAAAAGGTGTGTGTAAAAGTAATGCGTCATGGTGAAATCAGCGTGGTAAGTATTGTAATATAGTTTATTATAAGTTCATTATAATCGCAAGCTAGGAGGGTTCAGTTTCACATCTAAAGCTACCAGCTCTGCTGTTCAATTGTTTATTTATAAATACTTCTGGGTGGAACTGTTTATTGTGTCTATGTAGTTGCATGGGCCACTTGAAGCTAGCGCTGGGGCACAGCTTGCAGCAATAAAGTCCTTCAGCTAGATGACAACCCTCTATATGAGAGAGTAGGGAATGTCTATGTGCTAGCTGAGCGTTGCAGATGTGGCAAACGACGAAGGAAGCGGGATCATCGGTATGGGAGCTGTCGGCAATAGAGCGGCAGAGGTTTTTTAACATGTGGCGTCGTGAGAAGGATTCCTCGGCATCTTCTGGTGCAGCCACCGGCTTTTCCTGCATAGACAAAGACAACGGAAGATAAATAAAAGGATAGAGAGGAGCTAAACGGCCGTTTTGTAGTCTAGTAGACAGGGTTATAGACAACAGCAGATAAAGTACAAAAGAGAACTTCACGTCAGTTTGCTGTGACTGTCACGGGTAAAGTCTAATTAATGTCAGTTTTGTCATCCGAAGAACGCCGGTAAAGTCGCCTCTCATTGCAGATAGATGGAGAGAGAGAGATAGAGAGAGAGAAAAAGAGAGAGAGCGTCAGATGAAAATCTAGTCTTGAGCATAGCTGTCGGCAACTGAAAGGCAGTGGTTCATGTGGCGTCTAGATGCCGAATCATCTAATTCGTCACCAGCAGATATTAGCTTAGGTTCTCCTGGTTCTGCCACAGGCGGATCTATAAATCTGTGAGGGGCCAGATTGAATTGAGGCATATCGAGGGAGGCCTAGAGTTCAAAATCGGTATTTGAATAGGTCAAATGTATTGCAATACTCCACGAATTCGAGCCTGGGTCATTTTGCAATAGGCTAGCTTAGATAATGCCGCATCAAATTATTTTACACTACCTTCGATTCTATCGCACTTATATGTATATAAGTGCGATTCTGCATTTATATTACTTTTTTGTGCATTTGCTCGATTGCATTTGGTATACAATGCCCGTGTTTGGCTACGGGAAACTTGAGAATTTAGACAAACCGAAAACTGCACACGTGTGTCGTAAGAGGCTACTAACGAAGATGCCGCAGTGAAGGGCAGAGTGGTCTGAGCCATGACTTCTGTGTACTTGACCCTTTGGTCACTCAAATTTCAGATATGCAAAGGTCTTGCCACATCGGTAGCGGCATATGGAAGGCTAGGCTACTCTACATTTCACAGTTCAAAAGATTCTTCTGAGACTTAATTAAATTATGAGTGTGCTATATAATAGACATAAGCTTCTGGTTGATGGATAACAGGGTTCGGACGCCTGGGTACGTACCCAAAAAAAACCAAGCAGGTCTTTTTGGGCGGGCCCACTCAAAACACCCGCTTAAAAAGACCCACTTAAGAAACCTGCTAAAACACTAAAACGCCAATATTTTCTCTAGCTTTCATTCAACGTTTGAACTTTCATTTCAAAAATGGCCAAAACCAATAACTACTCTGAAAATTATTTTATAATTTAGGCTAAGCTATAATTTTTGCAGTACCTATGAACAATGTTAGCTAGAGGCTAGCATGTGTGATATCATTTAGCTTAAGTTTTAAAAAAGACCGTTAAAATACCCAATAAAACCTAATACCCAAAAAAGCCCAATAAAACCTGGGTGACTTGATCCACTTGTTTCTGAGGCGAATACTCTACCAATGTCGCTAACCCCGCTCCCTCCCTATTCTCTCCATATTGAGAATCAAGACCTTACTAGGTGCCATGCACAAAATGTAATATCTCAGTGATTATACGTCCAATTCCCTTGAAGTTTTCAATACGGATGACAAATACGCCCCTGTTGAGGCACGTCAAATATCAAAGGAATCGCACTATTACTTGGGTAGAAATCAAAAACATATAGTGCTCTCTGTAGTTATGGAACACGGTGTATATACTAAACTCAATTTATACCTGATAATAATTATGTATTCTATAATTGAGCTCTGAATAAGGGGCCGTCCATAAAAGACGTCCACACGGGAGGGGGGGGGGTCGGGC
>JAQFZF010003590.1:0-11226 GCA_034695365.1 Enchytraeus norvegicus
TTTTAAGTTTGAAGTATGTAGGTTACAGTGGTCTTTTAATGGTAAGACTTTGGTTTCTTGATGAAAGTGGTTCATATATTATTATTATTACTTACTATTAACTTTTCTTACTACTACTTGTGTACTATCTGTTGTCAGCTTACATGTACCCAGACGTGGTTCGGCTGTGGCACACAGTTCCAGATCTGTGGTGGAGGAAGCAGATTCTGTGGGCGTGGATGTTGAAGAGCCTGTGGTTGGCTCCTCCTCTGATGTTGGTATCAGCCAATCATCTTTCGGTGAGAGGGTCACATCTGCTTCGGCAGCCTCTGAGAGCAGCGTGACGAGCACTCAGAACGATCCTCCCGTTGCCGGGAGTTCTATTACCAACCCTCCTATGGAAATAGAAGTTGATCCTTCCTCGTCATCTTCTATCGATGTTGAACACGATGACGACGATGTTGTTATTGTCAAGAACAGAAGCGGTCATGCTACAGATATGTCCGCTGAGCCGAGGAGAGAGCGCAGACACGATAAAAGAGCTGATAGGAGAAAGCGTGAGTCATCCCGCAGTGATCGTAGAAACAGTCCCACAGTTCATCCCCAGCGGCGACTGAGCGATGTTCCTATGTACAGTCAGAGGGAATTGAGAGATGAAGCTATGGCAAGATTTGCCTCTACCAGAGCGGACTTTTCCGGCGGGATGCCTCTTACCGGTTTTCAGCTTTTAGACGTTTATTCAGCTTCGCTCGGGGCATCACTGCTGGATCCGGTCAGCCTGTTTGGGTTCGGTGCTGCTTCAGGTGTATTGCCATATACGGGTCTACCGATTCCTTTTTCTAAGCCCAGCGATATGATGACTGGAACAGCTGCTCGCTTGTATGGAAGCAAGGAATCGGATAATAACGATGTACTTCTGGATCTTTCCATGAGAAAAACAACCGGGGGTGAATCGGACAAAAAACCATATCACTCTGTCGAACGAATGAGATACTCAGAGTCTTCAAGTAAATCATCAGTGGGTAAGGAGACGAAAGAGAAATCAAGTTGTGAGAGGAAAACCTTTCATCCATTCAGTATATCAGCGGTGCTTATGAAACCTGGAGAAGGAAGGTTGATCAGAGATGAGTCCTTGCCATCTAGTCCAAGCTTATCTGGTAGCTCAACCAGCCTGCTGACTGGAGACAACGATCCGTTGATGTCAGCCAGTTTTGATATGAGAGGAGTTCCATCAGGATCTAAATATTCTCCTACAATAGACCAGGATCAGTTTGTTTATGGTCGAAAGAAATCGCGTCACTCTGATGCGTCATTTAGTGGAGGTTCAGGGTCAGTGAGGCAGCTACATAAAGCGTTTCTGCAACCCGATGCAGATAAAGCCCAAGGAAAGGTTTCAGGAGTACGACCTGGCAAGCAGAAATCAGTGGAATTAGAGGATAATTACAGTCAAGCATCAAATATGATAGAGAATCCTGCTGTTGGTGTTCAGCTAGATAGTCAGCCGTGTGACGAGGAGATATTTGTCGAAGAGATGGAGATATCAGTAGAGGAAGTTGAAATTTCTGATGCTGCAGCCGATGACAAGCTCGATGAATCCGTCATACTAGAGACAGATATCTGTCAGATCTCATCCGATGTCAATAATACCGACTCAAATGATCTATGCGATGGAAGTCGTATCAGTGTTCTAGTTGGAGACAATGTCATTCATGATTCCAGTGATAAATTAGGCTTAGCCTCCGGTTTGTCTGCTGAGAATATGACAGATAGTGCAGGGCAGGTTAAGAAACCCCAGAAACAATACAGATCCAAGAAACTCGGCAGAAATATCAGTGTCGATTTGTCTCAGGATGACGAAATGATTGAATCAGTTTCTAGTGAATATAATTCAGAAAACAGGCTAGACGATAACTTGAATCTTCATGATAGTAAAAATACCTCACTTGAATCTGCATATTTAAAGAAATCTGATGGCGATAATAGTGAAATATCCGGAGAACGAATAAGTGGTATGGAAGCCCAGCCGGTGGATGCAGTGAAAAAGACCAAATCAACTCCAGCAAATAAAAAGGAGAATAAACGAAGAGTTTCTCAGGATGCGGCTAGTTCTTTGAGCGGAAAAGATTTCAAAGAGCAAGGGAAACCCGAGCAACAAGGGAAATTACAGCATCAAGGGAAACCCGAGAAGCAAGGGAAACCCCAGTATCAAGGGAAACTCGAGCAACAAGGGAAACCCCAGCATAAAGGGAAACCCGAGCAACAAGGGAAGTCACAGCATCAAGGCAAATCTGATCAGCTGGTGCAGCCCCAGAATCAAGGGAAACCTGAGCAACAAGGGAAACCACACCATCTAGGGAAATCCGAGCATCAAGTGAAATCCCAGCAACAAGAGAAACCCGTGAAGCAAGGGAAACCTGAGTTTGAGTTGAAAATCAATCAAAAATCATCTTCAAACGAAACTACTGATAAAAATGTTTCTAAGAACTCGTCTGCTGCTGTTTCAAAGGTTAAGTTTAGTCCAAAGGGCAAGAGATTTGGAAGTAGTGAGAAAGCAAAGTTGGAACAGTCTGCCACGGATAAGGAGAAAAGTAGAAATCAGTTCGGATTAGATCAGGAAATAAATAAAGCTCGTAGCAAAGATAATGTGACTGCAGATAATTCAAAAGATAATTATGTATCTTCAAAGATACAATCAAAGAAAAGTAAAGATGAGCCTTGCACCTCTAAGAAGAAGGATATTGAGGAAACTAATAAATCAGATACTGTACTTTTTGCCGACTCTCCGAAAGAAGAAACTCAGAAAAAGAAGAAGCTAGAACGTGGCTTGGTGGATGCATTGAGCCAGTTCTTTACGCCGTCAGTGAAACGTAAATCACGTGTTTCGCTGAATTCGCTGCCATCTGCGACACCCGCTGATCTCATCTCTTCAGCTACTCCCTCACCTCCTGTTCTGGACAAGCTTGTGGATCTCTCACCGAACCTGCCTGTCTCTGATGGTTCCTCAGCCTCCAGCAGTAAACTATCTAGTGACATGTTGAGTGCAAAACATTTTAAACACCCGCTTAGCGACTATGGACGAGCTGGCATCACAAAAACTGAAAAAGTAGAACATGACAAATCAGGAAAGAGTGGAAATGCTACAATTGCTAACGATAGCATTGATACAGGACATTACTCAAAAGTGACAGAGAAAAAGAAAAGAAAGAAAGGAGACATTGGAGAGGAGATACGTCGAAATGTGGTGTCACGATCACCATCACCACCTCAGCTACAGATGATTTGTATCGATCAAATCAGTGAAAACATCGATAGCGACAAAGAACCACAAATGGATTTCCTGCAATCGATGACTGATTTACCTAAAATAGTGTCGTCTAGAAAGAATAAGAAATCTGGTGGTCAAAAGGATGTACAGATGGAGAAGAATTATGATTCTTTGGACATCCCAGTTCTGGAGGAAATGGAACCTGCACTGATCGAGTCTGTATCAGTCTTGGGACAACCATCAGTTTCACCCAAGATGAAGTCAAACATATCGATAGATCTGAGCAGAACGGATGTTCAGTCTTATATGGATGATAGTGGAAAAACAGCAAATCAGCAAGTAAGTAGTAAAGCTGATGAGTCGAGAAATAAGAAGAAGCAATCGAAAGATATTTCCAATTCAAGTAAATCAGTAGATGCAGCTTACCAGTCAGGTATTAGTAGAACTGGCTATAATGCAAGTCAAAGTTATTCTGAAATAAAATCAAATGACGATTCAAAGTTGAACGTGTTAGGTAGAAAATCAGACGGATATCAAACACAGAGTAATTCTTCTTGTAGTAGTTCGTTTTCTAAGCCTCAGATATCAGATAAAGATAGTAATACTACATCAGACAGTGCCAATCAATCAAGCGGTGTGGCTAAATCCAGTGTACCACGTTCAAAATATAAGATCAGGCATAGCGTAGACTCTATCTTAGGAAAGGTTATGAGCCGAATTAATAACAATGTGGAGATGTCCAAAGATAAAATAGAAGTTTCCAACAATGATACCGCTAGTGTGGCCGATATATCTTCAAATTCTGCCAAAAAGACTACCAGTTCAGATCGCAAAAGTACTGCAGATAATATTCCTAATAAGGCGACTGTCACAAGGATTGCACTTTTGTCTGTTCAAGCTGAGATAGACAATAAATCGAGTCAGAATTCAGACAATAAATCGAGTAAGAATTCAGACGCTGGAAGTTTACACGATGAAAAGAAGCAGTCAAGCTCAGGAAGAAAACGTAGAAGCCAGCTGGATAATCTCAGTGATAGTTTGTCTCATGTTTTTCACGCGAGTGGTGAACGTAAGAAAATCCTGCTGAGACCTTCCCTGAATGAGGCTTGCCTATTGGACCAGTTTCTCCCTGAATTCAGCGAAGCCGTTGCTGAAAGCAGAAAGGAGATGCAGAGGTCGACTCGACGCTCATTTGAACGCGGAGCTAGCGAGTCACAGAGCCGGCAGTCTTCCGCTGGGCCATCGAGCAAACGTCGTAAGTCTACGTTGAGTCGCAGCGAATCGGTGGAGAGCTCTGCAGTTGACAGTATCGGAAGTGTGGAGGTTGTGCAGCATGAAACCAGTAGCGAACGTGAAATCAGTGATTGGAATACTGATAAGGCTACTGTTAGTGATATGAAAATTGTTCAAATAGATTTCAGTGATAGAATAAGTGTGAGTGAGAAGAAAACTGATAAACTTGAAATCAGTGAGAGAAATATTGATAAAGCAAGTGAAAGGAAAACTGACAAAACAAGAGTTGGTGTTGATATAAAGAGTTCTGTTGCGGGAACTAGTCAGCAAGATATGAGCAAGAGCATAAGTGGCGATAAGGTTTGTTCAATGGACACAAGTCATGAAGGAGATGGAAGAGATAACAAAAGTGAACTTGTTAAAAGTAGTCATAAAAGTACTGCTAAGAGTACCAAGGACGATAGAAGTACTTCTAAAATTAGCTCGCTTGATGAAAGTAATTCTAAAAGTACCATACAAGAAAAAGGTAGTGATAATATTAGTACTAGTGACAAAAGTAGTGCTAAGAGTGGATTGCTAGATGGAAGTAGTTCTAAATGCAGCGTGCATGGAAAGAGTATCGATAAATTTAACACGCGTGATAATAATAGTTCTAAAAGTAGTTCACTTGATAGAAATAGTGGTAAAAATAAAGATATCATTGAAAGTGTGACTGTGAGTGAGCAAAATATATACTCTAATATCAGTACTGCTAAGAAAAGTAGTGCATACGGTGTAAGTTGTAATAATGATAAAAATGCATCACGAAAAAAAAGTACCTCTATGGATCCAGATAAAAGTAGGTCATTCCATGAAAGTAATTCATCTGATAAAAGCTGTTCACTAAGCAAAACTAGTTCACTTGATAAAAGTCGATCAGATGAAAAAGAAAGAATACAAAGCAAAGAAAGGCCACGTGAGAAAATTATATTGGATGAGAGCAGTAAATCTGTTGATATAAGTAAATCGCATGATAAAGCACAGGATAAAAGTAGTAAGAAGGTGGAATGTAGTTTGTATGACAAAAGTAGTTCATACAAGAAAAATCATACAAAGTCGCTTGACAAGGATGGCAAGCCGGAAGAAAGTAGTTCACACAAGAAAAGTAGTTCATTTGAGAAATCTGCGTCACACGAAGAAACAAGATCAGATCAGAAAAGTAGTTCATTTGATGGAACTAACTTGCATGGCTATAGTAGTTCACTTGAGAAAACTGAATCACATAAAAAGAATAGTTCAAATGAGAAAAGTAGTTCTTCCAGGAAAATTAGTCCATTCAAGGAACCTCTTGATAGTTTAAATAAGAAAAGTAGTTCACATGAGAAAAGTAGTTCACACGAGAAAAGTAATTCTCCCAAGAAAAGTAGTTCTTGCAAGGAACCGCTTGATAGTGCAAATGAGAAAAGTAAGTCACATGAGAAATGTAGTTCACATGAGAACAGTAGCTCACAACAGAAATCTAAGTCACGTGACGAAGGATGCTCATATGATATTTCTGTATCTGATAAAAGAAAAGAAGAAAGAGAAGCTTTGTCTGCTAATGCCCTGCCCTTGTTTGGAGCGCTGAGCCACAGAAAGGATGATCACCAGCCAGATCAAGAACCTCGTAGAAAGGTTGGGAGACCCTCAAGAGACAGGAACAGTGGATTGTCTTTGATCATAGGAGGTATATTTCATTTATTTGATTTTATTATGTATTTATATTTATTGGTTATGTTAGAATATCTTAAAATGTTTCAGTCATATAGTTTATGTGGGTATTTGAGAAAATCATTTTTATGTTTAAGTAATTGTCGCTTTGATTTCACACGCGCCCAGTTCGAATCCCATGCACCTTGGGCTGGGAGACTGACGTCTAATTCTGCTCTAACCTTTAATTTCTTATATCTTTTCTTGAACAGGGGAGTCTAATATTTGTTTCCAAGTTCAAATGGTAGTTGTTTCAGAATTTTATTCTTAATATGTCCAGTTATCTATTGTTTCATTTTATATTTCTTTTCAAAATATTAGTACAAAATATTAGTATACGTCTACTGTAGCCAATTTTATTTCAGTACCTCTTTCAAGGCCGGTGTGTGTGTCAAGCATTCCTATTATAGGCTGCAGATCAACAATCCTTCCGTTCTACTGTTAGCAGTAGGCACCTCACTCAGTGCTTACTGCTTACCTGTAGTGGACTTAACTGTAATAATTGTCTGTGTGCTGTTATTGGGTCACCCCTGTTGTCTGGCATGTATCGGCTTAACTGCTTACTTTAATTTCCCTTCTCAGTATTTCTTAACCCGGGCAACGCCGGTCTCCCAGCTACTTTGTGTAAAAAAAATTGCAAATATTATATGTTTAACATTCTTTTCATCATTTAGGAATGACTTTCAATAACCTAAAAAGCACAAATTATTGTTTTATCACTACCAATTATCAAATTTGACTAATATATTTTATGCTCAGGAGCTGCAGATGCTGCCTGTAAATCGTCATCAGTGGTGAGCCCAAGAATGATGAGCTCACTAAGATATCCTATATTGAGCCCTTTGATGGCTGAGCCACCCAGATTGTCTGCTGATGATAATGGTGTTATCATCTGTGATCCAACTGATGATGACCTGAAGCTGTTTGTTAAAGCTACGACCATCTCACGCGAGGTATTCAGTCAATCAAGCAATTAATCAATCAATCAATTAATCATCAATCAATGATAATGGTGTAATATCATCTTTCCAACTGCTAATGATCGCAGGATACGTATTTTTATTATAATTTTCACGAGTTTTTATAATTTATTAAATATTATCAAATTCTCTTAGAGATCCGCACAATAGGAGTCCACGAGCTGCATGCGACTCTTGAGCCTCCGTTTTTCTCTACTCGATATGCTGTCAGCAGCCGTATATGCAGAGATTGATGTCATGCGACCACTATTCTTATTCGATTCGATCTCTGCTATTAAACCAAACACGAATACTGATTGTACTCATTATTCAGATCCGATGAGAAAAGGAAGGAAATTTTGTATAACCCTACTTAAGACAGTTAAGGTATTTGTGTGTTTAACAGTAATTGATTGACGTCCCTGACATCATTCTTGATTGAGGAAATGGACGTTAAACCTTAATTATTATTATTTTATGATAGTTATTGAACAGTTGTATCTGTTGTTGCAGAGAATGACGAGAAGTGACGTAGTGGTTCCACAGTCACCGGCTGGCAGCCCCTCAGCTGTCTGTCTCTATGTGCACATAGCAGAGTACACGATACCAGTCAAGCAGCAGCTGCAACAGCTGAGTCAGCAGAGGCAACAGCTCTGGCAGCAAATATATACACTGTACCCTCACCTACAAGGGTTTGTCTTTACTACAATTCATGTAATCATGATTTATATCTAACTGTGTATGTATATAAGTGTCTGAATGTGTGATGTGTAGGCCTACGTGAGTATAATGATTCTATGTGTTTGTGTATGTGTGTTACATGTGTACTTGAGTATGATGAATCGTATTTATGTGTGTTTGCTTGTATATGTGTGTACTGTGTGCTGTGTATATTTGGCACAAATCGTAATTGGTATCAGTAGCATAGCCAGGGGGGTGCAGGGGGAGCGGCCGCTCACCCTGAGGCCATTTCATCTGACATGGGGCCTTTTTCAAGAAAAAATCATTTTATTATTATTGAAAAATAAGGTCTAATAATTAAATCCTCTGTTAGATACATGTTAACTAGAGGCTAATAAGAACTTCAGTTGATTTTAAGCAGCAGCGGTCAATTCTTTTCAGTTGTTCTATAGGCCCTGCCTATTAGGGACTGCTTTAACTGTCACTTAAGATAAGGCCTAACTATCTGTAATTGTAGACTCTGTTATCTTAGACTAAAGTTATGCCATGCTTTGAGCGTTTTATTTGTATTTTCAAGCTATATAAAAATATAAATTATATATATTATATCAATTATAAATCTTCCGAGTAGAGCGAGCAAAAGTTATTTCTCTACTCTCATAGTTATGCCATCAGCCTACTTTGAAGAAGGAGCCCTAAATTAATTTTTAGGGGCCTTCCAACAAAAATTCGCTCCACCTAGTGTAAAAACCTGGCTATGCCACTGATGGGTTTATGGGTGTATACAATGTATGTGTAAAGGTGTTCATAGATTCTATATTGTATATTTCTTGTTGTGCACAGACTGAGCAGTAGAGGAAATAGTTCTAACGGTGGTGTGAGGATATTGCACTTGTGTCAGTTCTGTCTCCAGGCTTTCCTCACTAATCATTCTCTCTCTAGACATGCAGTATGTACCAAGTGGCTGTTTCTTGTTTCAAATTTCTTTTTTTTTCTAAAATTTGAGTTTGCCTATGTTGTCTATTTAGATATTTTTGTAATTAATTTCTTACACTAGGAGGTGTTTGTATCAATTTCTATCTAGGAGATTGTATCATTTTGCTGATTTACTTAAATGTTACTCAAATCTGTATCTGTTATCTCTCATCTCTCTCATTTGAGTAAATTATAATTAGTTAACTTGCTAGAATGAAAAGACAGTAGACACGTTCAATGTAATTGTAAGCCATTGCCATTGTATGCTGGCTTACAATTATGACCCATAATTGTAAGCCTGTATGACACATGTCAAAATTCTGATGAGTAAAGGATTGTTAGAATGAAAACAAATTGCAACTATTATAATTAACTAATATATTCCACTAATACGAGTTGAACTCATATTAGTTGAAGAGTATCAAATGAATTCATGTCAAATGTGATGAAATGTGTGTTATTATGCATTATTATGGTCTATGCATTGGCAAGTGTGTTTTGGTGGTATAGAATTTTTTTGCCTTTGTATAGTCTGCTTGAGACGTCCCTGACATTGCCTTCGGGTGAGAATGACGCTGAATTCTCATTGTCACTTTATTATATTACAAATGAATCTGGAATTTATTCTAGGCTCATGTTAGTATTTTATCTATTCTATGTATGGGCTACTGTGTTTTGATGTTTTTGTATGTTGGTTGTAACAATCTGCGATTATCAGATTGATGATAATAAATGAATACTATATATTGTATTTTATTCTATTGTGTAGATGAAATGTCCATCATGCCCGCCACCGGGTGAGGAGATCTATCGTGATGGCAGACTCTCAGTCTTTGAAATCGACGGTTCCATGGAATCATCGCAAGCATACTGCCAAAATTTGATAGCATTATCCACTATATTCTGTGGTAAAACCATGAGAGATCTGAAGAGCAGTAATCAGAACAAGCAGGTGGAGTCACTCGGTGCATTGTTGCTGCTGGAGGGGTACGATCAAACGGAGAGTAAAGCCGCTGCTGTAGAGCCTGACGATCTAACAGGGTTGTGGTCAGATTTATCGCAGTTTTTGTTCTATGAGCTGATCAGTACAGAAACTGAGGGGAGGAGTCTCATTGGATATTTTGTTAAGGTAAGTGCTTATTGTTGACTGGGATTTGTGAAACGGTTAACGTGTTTGCCTCTGAATTGAGTGATGGAGAGTGGCGTGTGAACCAATCCCAGATCAATCAACAAAATATCCCGACACCCTTGGGTACGGGTGCTTATCAATATGACAAATCTAGTACAAATGCATAATAGGTAAGAAAGTTGAAAGTTTATCGGCTAATAAAGTTAAGAGGCTTGCTATAGGATAGTACTGTCATTCAAATATTTGGGCCTGGTAGTAGGGATTAGAGTTTTCTGGAGTCATTTAATGAGTAATAAAGTTATTATCTTTAAGAATAGTTTGTGAGATGCAATGCAGATTCGCTAAGCCAATTTTTATTTATTGATTGATGTGTGTATTTGTTGTATTTAGTGTGTAATAATGTGGTGCATGTGTAATAATGAATAGAATCACAGTGCTACCGCTAATGCTGCTTCTGAGGCTGATGTGGAGAGCCTGTGCTGGATGATGATACTACCACAACATCAGAGGCGTGGCTATGGGAGATTCCTCGTTCATATCAGTACGCATTTCTACTTTCTCTTTCTCCACTTGTATAAGAATGTTCTTTTGTATACTGGCATATGTAGGGGCTTATGACATATGAGAAATTTAACGTCAGATTCGCGGCCTAACGGCTACGTCAGTGAAGGGGGGCCATGGGATTCGAACCATGGAACTTGATTCGGACACTAAACTGATGCATATCTAATTGCTCTCTCTAAATGGTATCTGTGTTACAGCAGTAGCCCACAACGACATTATTATTTTAATCTTAATAACAGCAAAGTAACTTTTGTTGGAAGAACTTCCGAAGAAGAATCATGTCACTAAGTTTTCTTTCACTGTATCTGTATGTTTGTGATGCAAGAAAGTTCTTAGTGTGCTGTTACATGTCAATTATTAGGATGTTTGTAGTCATGTTTGTGCGATCTTTATGTTCGGAAATGACAATTTCTAGCAGTGTCATAGCCGGCTACCAGTCATCAAGCTTTACTGTACTTACTGCTTTACCATAAAATATTGATGTGTTTTAATCACCTTATAATTAATTGTACCTTTACCAGACACATCAACTGATAGGCGACCAAGTCCATTCCTGGTTCTGTGCCAATCGCCTTGTCATCAATCCACCGAAAACAGAATATCTTTAAACAGAATATATTGGTACCCCGCAACAATGATCAAAAGTCTCAAACACTTCCATTTTCTTTAAGAATGTTTCTTTAAGCCCCACTGAATCTGCACGCAATCTTGGA
>JAQFZF010003591.1:0-11225 GCA_034695365.1 Enchytraeus norvegicus
AGAGGATTTGGTTGGATTTAGTTGAAGATCGTTTATAACAGTCCAGTGGAAGATGTCATTTAGGTAGGGTTGAAGATTCAGCTACTTGTATTTCAGCATGGGATGCCATTGGGGTGAGATCATCAGCCCAATTCAGATCAAATTTTTATTATTATTATGCACTTTGTGTTATCTTGAACTGTGGGTTGTTTGGTTTGTCATTTATCATGAGTGTTTGTCGGTCGGCTATCAGCCATCTGGCATAATAAAGATTAATATATATATGATGACGACCCATTTATTTATCTGATGCTATAATTAAATATATACAATTGTACAATGTACATACCCAATTACATAATAGCATTAAATATGACAACACAGTTAATAATAATATTATGTAGGACATGTGTTTGACGGAACAACTAGGGTTGCCAACTTTTGATGAAGACAATTCCAGACACTGTCAGCATAGCGGCCGAGCGCCGTCAATGTTATGACTTAATCTATTCCTTATTCCTTTCAGTTTTCCGGACGGACAATGTATTGTCCGGATAGACTCTATTCCATTTTCCGGACATACTATGCAAATTCCGGACAGTCCGGACAAATTCCGTATGGTTGGCAACCCTAGGAACAACTATTGTGTTATTTTTCTGCAATTACTTTCGTAGATAACACAACTAATTATCCTCCTATTTAAACATTTGACGTCCCCGATTTCAACGCCATATGATGAAATGAACGTTAAACTCTTATTGAACTGTGTTGGAATAATTACAATATGTAGTAAGTTGATAATTTTGATTCCAATATCTATTGGCACATATATATAACGCCACAACGGTTACAGGTGAGTCCTGGAAATCAAACCGTGAAGCCATGGAACCAGAGTGGAGCACTCAACCATGTGCTATCGGCTCAGCTATATCGATAAGTCACGTGGCTTTTATCAATCCAATACAGAAATACTGATTAATCATTGCCGAGATGGTTCAAAAGATGAGAGCATCGGAGAGAGAGATCTCTGAAGGTAGGGCGAGCAGAAGCCTCAAACATCCAGCAAGCTTTCATCATGTCATACATGCCCCTACTGTACTCATTCCTGTACTCCATTGTACCACGATTCACTACGACCAACACTACGTAATCTAGCGGAACACCTACACATACAATATAATATAGGCTTAACGTCAGTTTCATCGCCTGACGACGATATCAGCGACTTTTCAACAGCAGAAGCAGTACTAACGCATCCAGAATGAAATGCATCGAAAAAGTGCATAGTCTAGCTGCAATCCAGGAAAGTTTTTGCGTTGACTATTCTCACAATTTTTTTACCACATAGATAGTCAGGGTTAGTGTTATAAGCATGCATAAACTAATAAACAAATATGATATTGTAGCGTACGATGACATACTGATCAGCAAATAGATGTAAGTGGAAATGCCCACTTGTTTAACTTTGCGACTGAAGGAATATAAATTGAAACTGACGTAAGAGGAGCCCGATAGGACAAGTCCTTTTTTGTGCCTGCATAAAAACTATACATAATGCAAATTTTAGCAAAACGACAAGTCGTATTAATCAACATAACCCTGTGCATAAATAATAAGTTATCATCATTTTTAATACAAGGGGGGCCTGAACCCCTCGTGTTAATAGTATTGTTATTGTAATTTGATCCATTAAAATACCTATTTTGGACCCTTGACCCAACAATTCGCCTCAATTTAACCAGCCACCCACTCCTCCCTTGATAAAAATGCATGTGCTTGGCCCCCCTCAACAATTCCTAGGTTCACCAATGGTTGAGCTCATCCAATCCTGCACACTAGAAATGGATTAAGTTTGGAGTAGTGATACTTATTAAGTTTTCAATGTCTAGATTAGCTACAGTACTCAGAGACATGTATAGTTGTTATATCAATGCACAACAATATGCCTCAAAGGCTAAAGTATCACAGAGTCAATACGGACTCCTAGTGAGGAGCTGATCCAATTTCTAGGTGCATTCAGAACACAGGTTACTGTCTAAATACAACGGTAAGTCGCCAGCCTCACTATAAATATATGCCAGGCTCATGTTTAATATTCATCTGAAGCAATCACCCACTACATATCCTGGTTGGATAGCATAATTGGTAACACGCTTGCTCAACTAGCAGGATGTCACGGGTTCGAATCCCAGCCGGGTCAGTCTCAGTCAGAATCCTTCGATACGGAAACAGACATTAAACTTAGCTTTACAGCGTTTTGACGTGCTACTAGTTGCCACCAATTGACCGACCCACAAAGGGGGTGGAGGGCTAGGTTTGCAAAAATTGCACATCCAAGATCTTACTCACCGATTGACTTGACTGAGAATGGAACCCGGAACCTTCAGCACAAAATTTGACAAACTAGCCGATGTGCTAACAGTGGAGCCACAGAAATGTGCTACAAAAGGGGTCCTAGTCTCAAATCATCATTAAATCATAATGTCATAAGGCCAGAGAATAACCCAGATGTTTTGGACAAAAATGCCTAATTTACAGCTTTCCAACTTATTTCTTGCAAGCGTATTGTTTGCTACTCTACGAGAATCTGACATAAATTATATCTAACCAGTCCAAGGCATGGATCCCTGAGTGCACAACTCGTGCAAAATGCACCCGTATGAATAGACGTCAGATGCACTGCTAAACCTGAACTTATCCAATGCCTCTGCTGGTGCCCATCGGGCCGCAAAGGCAGTATCTAAACAAATCAAAAAAATTTATACAAATTATTACAAAACGTTTATCAATAAATATATCAATAATACTGTCCATGGTTTCTCAGCCAATGATGAAGTAAGAGACAGATCTGAATAATAACAATTAAAGCTGGAAATTATGAATAATTATAATCAATTAAATTACAAGGTTAGGTTAAATTTTAAACTTACTGAACATTGTTGAAACTTGAGAGGCATCATACAAATTGCATCTGTCTTTCTGTCTTCAAGGCAACTACTATCAATTGATCAGATTGACCAAAATAAGTAAAAATTATAGAATACCTCAAAGGTTATAGAAAAACAACCCAACAAGCAGACAAAATCTAACATATATAAATAAAAAGAGAGCTCAAAGTAACAGTGCAAACAACCAGGAATGCTCAAAATAACTAAGACGAAAGGTCATTTATTAATGGACAAGAAAAGTCCAATGTAAGCCTGGTTTCTATAGTTACAGTGGGGCGATATAAGAAGATAATAGCAAATTCTCCATTTTCGGAGCAATTTACGGGAAATCAGAGAATCATATCAAATTCGCAGTACCTCAAAGGTTAAAGTATCACAGAGTCAATACGGACTATTAGTGCGGAGCTGATCCAATTCCTAGGTTCATTCAGAACACAGGTTACTGTCTAAATCCAGCGGTAAGTCACTGGCGAAGTACAGAAATTAGTAAAATAAAGAATTTATTGCTTTGAATCATTAATAAATCAAAATATACCGCTGAGCAACTTTTCTTGTCTATTACTCGTAAGAGCAAGTTGGCAGATAAAGTCAAGATGAGTGGGTTTAACGTCAAAGTCAGAAGCCCAAAGGGCTTCTCTTCAAGAAGTCATTGACCTTTGCAAGAGCCTCAACAGGTGATAAATTGGCAGATAGAAAGGGCGACCACAATCTATTTATTATAATGCAGTTGTAATCCCGGTGCCTTCGCCTTATCACATCAATTAGAATACCAACATTATATAGTCCACAATGCACATCCGACATTTCAGTGCTGACGGTTCCTTCGGAGGTTGAAAATAGATTTTAATTCAGTCTTATTAAAATATATTTAATAAGACTGAATTTCAAAATGTGTTTTCTATACCCCTGAATACAGTAATCATGAGCTAAAATATGTATTTATCGCACAATGTGACAAAATCACTATATTATTAATAATATTATTCATTTTAATGAAGCTCCAAAGTAAAGACAGAACATAAGCTTATGGTGCCTCCTTGTTCCATAAATGTATTTTTTCTAATAATTTGATCATTATTTATATAAAAATTAATGTCCGTTGTTCAAGTTAGTAAATATAATGCACTCTGCGCATTGCTATGTACCACAATGCTTTTGCACGACAATACTACAATAATAGCTCTACGCTCCAGTAAAAAGTAACAATTTTTCAGGAGCATTGATTAAACAGAGTCAGATAAAATGCTTTTCTCAGACTTTGCGTATAATGATGACTAATGCTGCCCCTAAAGATACAGCCTGCTTGAGGTGGGGGTGCTAATCCAGCGAAGCTAGGATTACAATTTAAATAACATTTTTCCTGCCCCTCCCAGCAGGAACCCTGCTTTCAGCAGGGGCCCGTTTCTAACAGGGGCCCATTCCCCATTATATGAAGTTTGCCGGGGCCGCACTGCAATATGCGATCCCATGAGCTTAACTTACAACGACGGTGATGGAGGGAGTCGGCACCCTGGGTGAGCAACAACAACAACAACAACAACGATGTTCGTTATAATAATAACTTACCATTCTTCGCCTGATACACTCCATTGTCCATGATGGCACTCAAACCAAAGTCTGCAATCACAGGGTTCATGTCATCCTCCAACAGCAAGTTCTGCGATCTAAAATCCCTGTGGACTACTTTCTGCTTACCAAGATACTCTCCGCCATCTGCGATCTAAAATTTAAATCATAGGAAGTATACCGTTGAGTCAATTTGCATTTTTTTGCAGTTCCTTGAATGAGTCACAACTGCTGTGACTAGACCTTTGGTCGATGCATTAGCAAATGTGTTCTGGTGGTATAGAACTGCTTGCAGTTGCATAATTTGCATGAGACGTCCCTGACATTGCCTCTGGGCGAGAAACCGGACGTTAGGACCTCATAGTATTGTATTTGCTCGACTGATTTGTCTGATACACAAAGACATAGCATGGACGTTCTTGCTATTTTCTTAGTATTTGTGTTAGCCACTTACGATTACATGTAATTTTTGATCAGTTCATTCCCAAGTTTCTCAAACTCCACTTGGGTTAAAATATGAAATATTATGCAGTATTATCACGTATAGAACATAGAAACACAATGTCTAAAGTTACACTCACACTAATGGTTGTTATTATCCTGCAAATATGCAACCGACAATGTTCTCTCTAGTGCACTGCCAAATGGCAGGTCCAAAGTACATATCCTGAAACACCATCTCTGCTATCCCGCTTACTACTGAGCACTCCATCGATCATCAAGATGATCCCATCAAAAAGGGTATGCCTTTACCACACTTAAAATGTTAACTTGTTCTTGGAATATATATCTGACTTCCGAGGTGGTTTCTTGTTGCCTTCCTCAGTATGAAAATATCTGCGTTAGTCAGGTTTTACGAAACATGTGCAGTTTTCAGTTGATCCTTTCTCAAGTTTCCCGAAACCAACACGGTTAAAACACTAACAACGCAATTCAACCAAAAACAATTATTTTCATTTACACTCTAGTATAAACCTATTTTGAGATACTGAGCAGTGTTTTCTGATGAACTGGAGAGGTTTGACGAGTTAACCAACTGTTGAGGTCTCCCAGTTTGCAGTATTGAAGAATGAGTGACAGAGGATTTGACTGTACAGCTAGTACCTTCACAATGTTAGGGTGGGTCAGTCTCTGTAGTATCCCAATCTCCTGCAGAAGCTGTTCCTCTTTGCCATCGAGAGCCTTCTTTATTGCGACTTCCATCGAAACCTTCGCTACAAACATAATTCAACAAGAATGCAATATTACTTAAATTGTTAGACTATGGGATAAAATGTATTTCTAAAGTACCTCTAGTACCGCTTGCTATTTGTTGTTGTTGCTTGCAGGTTGTCAGCTGTGATGCCGACAGCCTCCATCCCGTTACTGGGGAAGAGAGTTGAATGCTATTTGTGTATTTATTATACTATTTGTGTGTCCATTTGCGTATTGTACCGATGTACTATTTCAATGAATCCAGCCTCTTCGGATGAGAAACCGGACGCCAAATCTTTATTCATTGAGTTAAATGTTCCACGAAAGTAGATTGATTAGTACATTTTAAGACTATTTTCACACATCATGCACGCATACCTTGATAGACTTTCCTTTTTGTTTCTGATTCTTTTGGCATGTCTATAATGGTATAACCATCACAATATATGTCACTCAAGTATGAGGGAGTTGATTCAATTCCTTACTGACCAGTTTCTGAAAACATCCGCGAAAAAGGAAGCAGACCGTTAAACTCTATCAAATTTTTCAAATACAATCAACAGTTGAAAACAGATTTTACAACTATGCTCGATTAACTTGCTCACCTCGTGACACTGTGCCATAGGCTCCCATTCCAAGTTCTTCCTTAATTTGGAGCTTGAAGTCGAACTTAAAGATCACGTCATAAACTCTCTCTGCAAATTTATAAGAAGACAAAGAAGTAATATAATGCCATTTATTATTTCAACTGATAATTACAAAAATGCAACAAGAAACAAACATTGGCACAAATGTTAATGTACTGACGTCACTGAAATCATCCTTGAATGACAAAACTGACGTTAAACCTTTATTATTATTATTATTATTGTTTTTTTGTTTTTTTTGCCCTGGGTTGTAAACGACCCACTAAAAAATATGATAAAATTGATTTTAATACGTTAAAAAATAAGTAGAGATTCCAAAAAAAAACATTAAAAAATATTCTCTTGTACTCTGGAATGCCATGTCGCTGAAAGTGCCGCGGAAGCATATAGCGTTGTAGCGTTGAATTGCCATGGACAGCCGCTGCCACAGAAAAGACTTTTCGCAGTTGTCGCCGGTGATAGCATGGGTCCTCCTGCCAATGTCATCTATGAAGTCGGTGCCGGCAGCGTTGATGGGGCCCAGGGTCTCAAAGGCAATGGGCACGAAGCCATTATTGTAATTATTATTATTACTGTGAAAATGTTGCCAATTCCACTAGAAAAACTGACTTGTAACTACTTTGCCAATCGTGCTGATAGAATCTGAATAATTATTATACCATTAATCACGACATTTACATTTAGATTTAGAGGCTGTGTAGTTTGTAATATAAAAAGAATAATACCTCAAAATACACATTCAACATTAATTATTGATATCAATGGACAATGACATGATAATCAAGTCTTTAACCACATATTATATTATAACGTCCATTTCTCAATCTAGAATGGAGCTCAGTAGAATATGTGCTCGCCTCAATTAAGTCTTAGTGTTCCCTTCTGAGGAATGTAGCTCTTCTGAGGAATCTGCAAATTCATGAGCATTTCTAAATCCCAAAATGGTTTAGTAGTAATGTGCTTAAACATATAAAAATTTATTACAAAGGATTACATTACCTCGATCGACACCTTGAAGTGAAGTTGATAGTCCTCTTTGAGCAACTGTACCAGCACCTGACTGTCTGTCCTCAGAACCCACTGGTACAGCAGGATTTGGTGCTGCTTTGGAGTCACTCGACCCAGGACCCACCGGCACAGCAGGATTTGGTGCTGCTTCAGAGTCACTCAGCCCAGGACCCACCGGCACAGCAGGATTTGGTGCTGCTTCGGAGTCACTCGGCCCAGGACCCACCGGCACAGCAGGATTTGGTGCTGCTTCGGAGTCACTTGGCCCAGGACCCACAGGCATAGCAGGGTTTGGAGCAGCTGAGGAATTACGTGGTACCAGCCCACCAAAAACCACCGGGTTTGAAGCTGTTGAGGAATTATGTGGTGCCTGCCCACCAAGCACCACCGGGTTTGGAGCTGTTGACGAATTTTGTGGCACCTGCCCACCAACTACCGCCGAGTTTGGAGCTGTTGAGGAATTACGTGTTACCAGCCCACCAAACACCACTGGGTTTGAAGCTGTTGAGGAATTATGTGGTACCTGCCCACCAAGCACCACCGGGTTTGGAGCTGTTGACGAATTTTGTGGCACCTGCCCCCCAATTGTTGAAGTATTTGGAGTAGCAGCCAACTGATGTCCTAATTCATAAATAAATACATTCATGCACACATACAACAACCAATCAACAACGTTTATATAGCGCACTCATAATAAGACTCAGGAAGTGCTTTAAAAGGTGAGGGTAGAGTAGCTTAACCTGCTATATCCCACAACCGATGTGACAAGACCTCTGCAAGTTTATAATTTGAACAACCAAAGGGTCAAGTACACAGAAGTCATGGCGCAGACAACTGCCCTTCAATGACGTATAGATCTGCGTACAACACACCATCAAACATTAATACACAACCTTAATACACAAGAAAAGTCAACAAAGCCCATGGAGGACAGCAGGCTTGCTAATAAATTATGAATAAAAGTCTTTATCATGTCTAGACCAAACATACAGATTTGAATGCCGATACCAAACTAAATAGCCTAATTATGAGAACAAATGACAATTATCATTGATCAGATTGGTAAGATCCTCAGCTCCTCCGACCCCATGGCATACATAGGATAATATGCACAAATCCGTAAAATTTTATTCATAACATTTTCTAAAGCAGTCAACGAGTATGTATTAAATTCTTAAAAATATATAAACACTTCCACAAAGTAGAGGTTGACCAATTTTATTTTAAATCGTTGCCGAAAGGTCAAGATATGTTTTTCAATTATTTCATTTTTTCGATGATAATGTCTATTTTTCTGCTTTAACTTCTATTGTGACACAACTTTCACAACTAAAATATCTTAAAGAAATTTATTAGCAGAGTCAATAATTTTAATTAAGATGTTTTAGTTGTCTAATTAAATATTATTAAATAGTCCTAAAAATGTAAGAAATTTCTATGCAGGTCAATAAAATCTGGAATTCGCTTCGAATACCGGCTTGAAATAATATTGTCAATGAAATCAATATATGCAAATTCAACGTCCGATTCATCATCTAACGACAACATCAGGGACGTCTTACATATTTATTAACAATAATACTATTGATTATTAATTATTGAATCCAGTCCAACTAAGAACTGAACATGTCGTAACAGGTGACAAATGCAGATACTGCAGTAAAAGACAGAGTGGGCTACACCATGACTGTTATTTACTCGGCAGTCTTGACAACTTGTTAACCATTTGGTCTTCAAATTCCAGACTTTAAGAGATCATGCCAAATCAATTGCATATGGCAGACTATGTTACTCTACCTTCACTGTTCAAAGCACTTCTTGGACTTAGTTATGGGTGCACCATGTAACAATTGTTGATTGATTGATGGATATGCATTGTATAGTGTGTATAAATTAATTTTGAAGAAAGTCTTCAAGACTACCTGCTCCAAGATGCTGTGTATACACTAATGTACCGGCAGAAACCATTTCTGCATCTGAAAAGCTTTGCCGTTGCGCATTGTCTACCTCTGTCACATTTTCGTCCTCTATATCCATCTCAGTACTCATTTTTTCACACGTGTGTACGTTTGTCATACGTTTCTGTACAAATAATGATCATGTGTTGAGAATATTCCTAAAAAGAGAGTAAAAAAGATATCACAAAAATAAAAAAATAAAGATTACTAATTTTAAAAATTCAAACTCCAGAAAAATCAGGAACATAATTATGGTTCTTATAATATTATTTGTACCAGACATTCATACATTATTTATACCTGATATTATTACACGTTGTACCGTACCTGATATTACACCTTATACCGTATCTGATATTATTACACCTTGTACCGTATCTGATATTATTACACCTTGTACCGTATCTGATATTATTACACCTTGTACCGTACCTGATATTATTACACCTTGTACCGTAGCTGATATTATTGTCAGGTACGCAAGATAGTAGGGCTATATATAGTTAGCATGTGTTACATGTGGGAAGTGATGCAAGTGATGATAAGGTGATGCAGCTTTCTGCGTATCTGCTATAACTTCTTCAACTGATTGATTGAATGATACTCACTGAATACAGAGATTTATCGCTAGGTGTGCCCTTGTACTGAGCGAATAGCTTTGAGATGACGAAGCTTGATAAGTAACTGCTAGAACTTCTGGAGGTGTTGATGGTTCTCCACAACCACCACGTTACACTCCACACTGTGAACGATGGACTCGCAAGCCTCCAGTGAATTAGTCTATTAGAAGCCTTTAGCCAGGCCTCTGTAATACAAACAATATGACATGTGGTCAATGACAATATCAAGTACTATGAAGGTCCTCCATAGATCAGCAAGCCTATCAATTCCAATTTCAGAAAATCGATCACAGGAATTCATGTAACATTTGTAACGTTTTATGAACGCGTCTGTAATGTTTCCGATACACATTTTCTAAACCACAATTAAAGTCCATGATGATATCTAGCACATGAAATGACCATCTCTCTTAAACACAATGTTACACTCTGCACTTCGCAGAAGGATTATTACTGTAGTCAATGACAACAGCACTGTGAAGCCAACGCCAATTATATACCCAATATATTGAATATGGAAGGTTAATCGTGCATCTGCGCTTGAACGGGGGTCACAGGGCACATAGCCATTGAGGAACTACACAAATGACTTAAAAAACCTTCTGCAATGCCAGGATAAGCGATATCATCCGCAAATTGGTGATCTATAATATGTCTATTTATACCTTTGCACCATAATTTAATAATCTTATGATTCCATAGTTTAATTGGTAACAATTCTTGACTGATTATATTTGTGTGTGTGATCGTTCTTTCTTTCCTGATTTCATTTTCTTGTTCCATACTATTAGCGTAAAATGTATGTAACTGGAGTATAACGTATCGGTCACCGCTGAGACGTTGAGACGTCAGCTTTAGAAATAAATAAAAAATAAGAGAATTTCAATTACCTAATTTGTCAGTTTGTCTAACATTAACTTCCCATTATCGCTCATGTAAATATTTACCACATCACAGTCTAAAACAGCGCGACACAGTCTGCTGCCATTCCCACAGAAGCTGTGCTTGATAGTTAAGATTAGATATAATATTAATAGTTAATTTTATTTTAATTGTCCATATGATAGGATTCGCTAATTTAAAAATAATAATGCAGCTACTGTAGGCTATATAGGTCCACGGCTCAGGTGAGCCCACGGTCACTGATATAGCGCCTAAGCTGAGTGCTGACGTTCAATTCTGCTTTAGCCTTAACAACAGTAATATATTGGTCTACATATTAATTTATTAATAAGATACTGACCTTGCGGTTGCAGGGACGTCTATCCCTATACCTTCATGGCGCAGCCTGCGCCATGGAAAATA
>JAQFZF010003592.1:0-11225 GCA_034695365.1 Enchytraeus norvegicus
CTGTAACCATCAATCAAGTGTGCATAGCAACGGAACCACGGACCTCCAAGAATTACATGACTCGAACCAGTATATTGGTAGCAATTAGTACGTAGTAGGTGACTACTTTCAGAAGATTGTGAAGGTTACCACAGGTCTGGCGTATATGATCCAATAACCAAATTGGATTGTATAGAGTGGGGGTTGTGACCTCACCGTCCGACTAATGACCGTCGGACTAATGACTATGTCACCTGTGTGCTGATATCGCTCAGGATCGGGATCAGCTCTGCGCCTATGTTCGGTAACGAATATGGCACAAAACCTTTACCTTTACCTTTAAAGGAAAAGCCTTTGTGAAGGGATAGATTTGTTGAGTTGATCAACGGTGTGTTCATTAATGAGAGAGAATTTAGACTGTGTTGAATTTTTTTGCCTTGGACCTGTCATTTTTAAGAGCACTGGATAGATCGATTGCGCTGAAAGTGTTGGGTAGATCAAGGTAAATAAGTTGTTCTTCTTGATTGGTGTAAGATGACTTTAATTTTCATGATATACATGATTCGTTTAAAAACAAACTATATATTTGGATTTTCTGGCACTATTTAAAATCGTTTTCATTGTTGTTTCGTCCCTGACATCGCCTTAGGGTGATGTGACGTTAAATCCTCATTGTATTATGTTCTTGCAGGCCAGATGTATCAAAGCTTGATTTTGAGGGAAAGCATTTTGTAGTCCATGTAAACGAGAGTGAGGTTAGGATACTATATATATCGAATAATCAATGCATAAATATGTGTAATAAACAGGGTGAGGCATTAAAAGTGAAACCCTAATTGTTTCTTTAATATTTTCGAGACCTTCACACTTTAATGCCTCACCCTGTATGTGTGATAATATGAAACAATCTATATATATTTCACTCTGGGCATGTATTATGAGTAATCGTAATTTAATAATAAATAGAGGTGTAGCGTCCATTTCCTCATCCATTGTTGATGTCAGGGACGTCAAATGAAATGTTGTCGAAGCAGCTTTGATCTAATTGCATGTCTATTAAGTATAAACTTATCTATGCAGTTCATTTTTATGTATCAGCAAATATAATATACAATTTTGATGAATAATTTTTACATTTTGCGATGATTTTATCAATTTGAGGATATGCTAATAATTAAAGAATACCTAAATTCAGCATAATGATTACGTTAAGTATCTGCAATATTGCTTTAGGAAAGGAACTCCTCAACGGCCACACCAGCACCAGCTACAAAGAAAGTAAGTTAAAGTATTTCATATATATTATATATATATATATATATATATATATCATTGAATAATATTTACGGTTTGACGTCTGTTTCCTCGTCTCAGGAAATGATGTCAGGGACGTCTCAACAGAACTAATCCCCACTCAGCGAATGCGTTTCGTCAGAAGATCTTCTTTTTCGAATGATGAGTATTATTTGTTTTTGCAACGGGCCATTTTATTGCAATGGGTCTTCGAATATAATTTAAAATCGAATCTGCCTCACCCGATCAGAGAGTAAATCTTTCAAATTGGTTACAAGTGTGCCAGATATCATTATGAATGATAGTTGGATGTAATCTGTGTTAAATGTAATTGTTAATATATGGATAAATGGACTTGCACCGTGTTTGACCAGTGTTGGCCCCTGTTCTCTATCAGCACTTGTAACTTGGTTGAACTGCATTTGAGTGGACCAGTTAGTATTATTGCTTGTGATCCCTGACATCCCTGATATCGTCGTCAGATGATGAAATGGACATTAAACCCATAATTTGTGTTGTTATATTTTTATAATGTTTATTACTAAAATTAGAAAATATGCACTATGTAACAATGTCATGCAATTTCACAACGTCCTTGATATCGTTATCAGAAGATGAAACGGACGCTAAATAAGATTGATTGATAATGATTGAAATTGTCATGTAGAAGAAGCGAGCTCACCACTTCAAATGTTCGTCAGCGAAAGCTTGTAAACATTTGTGGAAATGTGCCGTGGAACAGCAGTATTTCTTCACGTATGTGCTCTCTCTGTCTCTCTATTGTTTATTATCTTTCTTAAATGGCCAGGTCTGTGGCACAATCAATGTGTAAAAACTGTAGAGCGAAATTGATAACTGTAAAACTTGATAGTTAATACACTAATGCATAAACTCAACAAATAAAAATTAATAGTAATGACAATACCAATACTAATAATACCAATACCATTAATTACTACTATTCTCTTAGTTATTAATTTTCATGATATGATTGTGAATTATGACTTAGTAAGACTGATTGATTGATTGATTGATTGATTTTATAAACCCCACAGGGCTGTTTACACTCGGGGTTAAAAAAAAATTTAAAGAAATAATATTTTTTATTATTTTAAAATTGATTGATTGATTGAACAGATTGGGTTCCTCATCATCGGCTCCCAAGGTCTCGGCTGGGCGTGGGTTTCTACGAAGGGGCTCCTCCTTCAAATTCAGGTTTTGCTAACATATCTACTGCAATTCATCATATACTGCATATTATCCAAATCAATCATCAATGCGAATTTAACATCCGTTTCATCTTCTGACGACGACGTCAGGGACGAGGTAACAGGTAAATGCATAGTTTGATGCAGGTAATTTGTGCTTACCTACTGACTGTATTGATGTAGGTCTAGTTACTCTAGTATTTAATTGTATTACTTTCTATTTACTACAGCGGGCATTGTGAGAATGAAGCATTTGCTGAGAGTGCCAGCATCTCACGTGAAGAACCTAGGTTTATCAGGTAGGTGTCATGAAACCGTGACTATAATTATATTTGATCTTAAATGCCGCTCTAAGGAGTTTAATTTCTAATATGTCATGCTTCACTAGTCTTATAAAATGTTATGCTATTCTAATGTAGTGATGTTATTCTAATATTGTCATATTATGCTAATATGATGAACGTAGCAGAATTAAATATGATCAGAACGTCAAGAGAGAGAGAACTGTGGAAGACCATGACCATCAATGCTGGGAACTGGCAGATTACCTGAACGAAGAATATGGCGATCAAAATTTTGACCCCTGTTCTTTTTCAGCCCTTGTAACTTGCTAACTTCATTAAAGCGGACTAGTTAGTATTGTTGTGCAGTTGGAGACGTCCCTGATATCGTTGTAAGATGATGAAACGGATGGTAAACCCATATTGCATAGTATTTTTTGTATTGTATAAAATAACATAATGATGATATTGTATTTATATGACAGGTCGGCCTCCAACCCATCGCTACAGCTGAGAGGTAACACGAGTTATGGCTCCAACACTCTACCTCGAGGATTCAAATCTTCTGACGCTGACGGGTCTGGTAAGTGCGAGTGAAATCTATATATTAAATTAAAAAGAAATTAGTGCGTAATGTTTTCAATGCTTTCCATACATGTATGTAGAAAAGAAGAGCCGGATTTAGGGGTGGTAAGGGAGTGCAGCTGCACAGGAGCCTCCACCAACTGCAATTTTTTGTAAAGTGAATTTTTACGCTGTGTGTGCACGCATAAACGTACCAATTGTCATACTAGTCTACAATTACTTAAAATCTAGCAGTCTGGGACTGTCTCTGTCATTGGTATCAAGTAGTTTCATAGTACTGCAATGAAACTCGTTTAGCTTTATTCTTTGCAAATTTTGTGATCAGATCTTTTAAGCTTCACACAGAACATTAGACTCTGCTCATTCGAACCAGGTGAGATAACTGATCATTACTCATAGATGTACAAAGTTCGTTCGTAATGAGTTTCATATTTGCTGCACTTGCTTAGAATTACTGGATCAGCATATAAGTTGACATTGCTGAGTGCTATCTCTACATTCGCAAATTTAACCATGAACTCACTTCTTTAGAATCGGTTGGTAGCCTATAACAATTTTCTCGACTGTACGAGCTCGAGTCTGAGTCATACATCCAGGTCATCGACCTCAAAGAAATTCCATGACTGTATCTCCTCTGAAGAAATCAAATCGAGTTTGGGAAGGAAACCGAAACCTCACGAAAGACCTCATACGCGTGAAGCCGATATTCCAAAGCAATGATTAATAATAAGCTATTATTAGCAGGCTACATGACTGATAGAAAAGTTTCTTTTGAAAATTCTCATATTGCGTCTTTTTTATCTGCGGACTGCTGATGTGTTTGATCGATTGGATCAAACTGCAGGTTGCACCGACTTTGTCTTCTCTGCGTGGATTATGTTGTTCCGTATTCTTCGATGCCCCATTTCTCATACTACTTGAAACAGTTTTGGTTGGATTCGATGAATCCTTGCAGTGATTTAACTGCCACAACAACTGAGATTAGATCACAGAAATCACATTATTATTATTATTATTTTTATTCTTGTTACAGTATCGTCCTGTAACCCTGATGACAAACTAAACAGCTCCACACAGAGCAATGAAAAGGAATCTATAGCGGGTGAAACGCCCCGTGGTTCTGGGGAGGGGGGTGTGGAGATCAAATCTACTGCCCTGCAAGTCTCTGCCTCTGCCCCCGCTGAAGAAAAACAAAAAATTCAGGCCGAAATCACGGCCAGTTTGGGGGCCGGAGTCCCCCCAACCGACGAAAAGGCCCGAGATCAGAGATTGGGGGAGGTGGCTCAGGATCTTGATGCACAAATCAGAGATTTACAAATCGAGCTCGAGAAATGTAAGAAAACCAGCGCTGCCGCGTCGGGATATAAAAAACATAACGGAGTCGAGGCGGGAGATAAGTCGGCATCGGATGTAAAATCACCAGTCAATCACGTGGGAGATAATACCAAGAAACAGCGGGATGATAAGAAGAAGGGAAGTAACATTTTACGCAATATTGTCGTGTTTGTCTGCGTTACCGCGCTGATTTTATTCTTATTTCTATATCTTGTCTACGAGTCGAAAGCCGATCTCCCGATTATATCGGGTGTGAGGGGTTTCCCGGAGGTTAAGCAATTCGGGGAAAGTTATTATCGGCCCGCGCAGAAATATGTGTTTGGATAAAATGTTTGTGGAAGAACTCAATGAAATATTCAGCAATTGAGAGTTCAGGGATTTGATTAGATGTTTTAACATTATTATGTGGATTAGTAACACATTAACATATTAGATGTGTTAACATCTTATGTTGGCAACTTATTAGATGTGTTAAAATCTTCTTTTGTTGACAATATGTTAGACAATATAACTAGGTAACTGTATGATAATTATTTAGAGCAGTACTTGTATGTTATTTTATCTTTTAAATCATGGTTAGTGACGGAATCAAATAATATAGCCTATAGAGATTTGTAATTGAGAGAAATATCAATGTCAACTTTAATTGATTTGACTAATTCTCATCCACAGAATCTGATGTAAACATTTTTTATTTTATTAAATTATAAGCTACACTTTTTTTTTGAAGTAGCATTTTAACTGATAATAAAACTAATAATCTCACTCAATGTACATGACTCTACACCTCACTCTTTGTCTCACCGTCTGACTCTGTGACTCTCTGAATCTGTTTCTCTCTTTCACATGCTCTTCCTCTCTCTATCTGATGTTATTTACACTATTTTACAAATATTCTTTCAGGTGTCCTGCCAGACATCTTTAAATATTTGTTGAATATGCAAACATTTTAAAAGCAATTATCAGATTTGTATAGAAGTTTGCTCAGAATGTCCAGGTTTCGATTCCCGGTCGAGGCAATCAGAGTTAAATCTTGGATGTACTTTGTACAAAGGGCAAACCAATCCCTTCGAGGGTCGGTTAATTGGTAGCAATTAGTACGTAGTAGGCGACTATTTTAGCAGATTGCTTAGAAGTTTTCTAATGTTAAACACGGGTCTGACGTAATGATCGTAATGGTCGAAAGTTAGAATGCTAACCTTGTAGCCAGACAAATGACAATTGGCACCAGTGTGCTGAAAGCATTTAGAAACGGGATCAGCTCTGCACTAGGGGTCAGTATTGACTCGGTGGTACTTGAATTTTGCTTATAAGTAAGCATCAGAAAAATCCATTTTACATCTCTATCATTATTTAATTTATTATATTGTTTCAACGTTAAACCGTTATTTGATTTGATCACTGTAATTGTCTCACAGTACAATTAAACGATTTCGTTGTTTAGATGTTGTGTATATTTTAGCGCTGCTGTAAATGTTATTGTTGTTGTTGTTGTTGTGTCGGTGTTGTCTGCATTTGTCTCTGTTTATCTGTGTATAGCGAGCTTTTTGTTTCATTGTTTGTCTTTATATAGAGCTTTTTGTTTCATTGTTTCTCTGTGTTTATAGCTCTGTGTTCGTTTGTTTGTCTGTGTTTAGAGCTTTACTCTCTATTTTAACGCGCTGGAGATTAATTCATTCTACGGTTAATTTTTTTTAAAATTATGTAAAACAATCGTTTCTGGTTAGGGTTGGGGTTAGAGTTAGTCCAACCCTAACACCAACCCGAACTCTAATTTTAAGCGACATTGTAACGTTTGATTGATTTATTTGAGAGAAAATTTGGTTTGTTTAGATTAAAGATCCATTGAACTAATCTCTACTTTTAACGCTTTGTGGCATTTGAGTCTCAGTCAGTTAACTGATGTGTGTATATGTGTAGCTGCTTTAACATCGATTTGCTTTATTCCATTTGATTTATTGCGAGAGATTAGGCCTATATAGTTTACAGATGTTTTAACTTGCTAGTACAGTGTTATTCAATAACTTAGCGGCTAGATGTGCTTTAGGTTGAGTTTTAGATTTAATTTTAGTGATAGACTGTTTTAACTGTTGACGTATATAGTTAATTTTATTGTTTTCAAAGCAGATCTCTTAACATTCTCTTTCAGTAAATTAGTAAACTTACTAACTCTGCTTGAGTGGACCAGTTAGCATTGCGTGTTCTGTTGGAGACGTCACTGATATCGTCGTCAGATGATGAAACGGACGTTACACCCATATTGAATAATTGATAGTTGTCAGCAACTGAAATATTTACAAATACAATCAGAATATGACAGATTAGATTTTGTACATTCAGTGGTATTTCTTATCTTATTGATAGACTGTTTTAGAGCTCTGTATATTTTGTCTCTCATATTATATTTTGAATCTATTATTTATTTTTAAGTTTATATTTTAGTTGCTATTAAGCTTTGAACTCTGTGTATTTATTTTTTATATCATGTGCACTATCGTATATTGAAATCCATAAATTAATCGACCAGCAGAGTTTATTGTGCCACAAATATTTAAATTATCCATTTATATACTTGAATTAGGACTATAGTCTGTAGAATGTAGATAAGCAGTTGATAGAGATTTCTGTTATAAATTCAATGCAATTATTGCTAATGCACACATTTTTGTTATATATTTTTACACATGACCGAATGCACATGCTAGTTTCCTTTCTTAGTTGCCAATTTTATGTTTGTATTTTTTCCCACTACATGATTAATCGTACCTTTGATGTAGATAGAGCGCAATGCATCAAGCGTAATTTAATAGAGATTTGGTGTATAAATATATAGAAAGTGATTTTTTAGATATATGCATTGAATTATTAGGATCTGACGTTCAGTTTATTTTGAATCTTTCCGTGCAATATTTAGATTTAAGTAGACTATTGGCTGTTTTGTTGTTGTTGTAAGTCAGTGGTGCACAACCTCGATGAGCCGAAGGGCCGCATACAAATTGATAAAGTAGTCGCGGACCGCAAACAATTTTAATCATGCATGCAGAAGCGGTCGCAGCTATTTCGGGAAACGGGACAATAAATTACCTATTCTTACTATTTCATCTGTCAATCTAAGCAGCTAAAAATAAATATAGGGCCCGAAGCATTTCTTACATACCACGAAATGCTATTAATTTATACAAACATATTTGTACTTTTTACACCAAAAATGTTTGCCACTAAAAAAAGTATTTTTTCACGCCAGTACTATGCGGGTTGCACGGCAAGGCTCGGCGCATGCGGCCCGCGGTTGTGCACCCCTGTTGTAAGTGTTGTTTCTTTTGACTTTGTCTTTTCTTTGAAACCTCTTTGCTGCTGCTCTTTGTCAACTGACATTCTATTATCAAATGTTCTTTAGTGCTTGATGCTGTCATGGATCACACCGATTAACGGCAGAACTTTATCTATTGTTGTTTCATAATAATAAAATAAAGGTTTAACGTCCGTTTCCTCATCCAGGGATGATGTCAGGGACGTCATAATGCACCTCTGACACCATTCTTGCTGTAGACTCTTTGTTCAAATGTTGGGTCGCGACCAACTGGTACCGGGTCATGAAAACATGTAATAATAATAATCGTAATAACGGGGTGTTGGGTCAGGAAGCATCAGATGCTTGTTTAAGACCCATTTCGCGCGCTATGCAGCGATCTACCATCCCACTTGTACTTCCGAGATTTTACTCTCTGATCGGCTCTACCGGGAGTTGAACCTCAGATGTCATGTTCAAAAGTCTACGCCGCTACCACTTTGCCAGCTAGACAGAAAGATTACATAAGATTACTGGGTCGTGACTTTGGCTAGAAATGTAATCTATTAATAGAACTAAAATAAATAAACTAAAATTGAGGAGACACGTTAGTGATTGATTTAATAATATTCATACTACGTATGTTGACAAATATAACCGAAAACACAGAAAATGTTACTAACAATTAATTACTGAAAGTCAAAATTAAAAGTAAATATGACTAGTAAGTAAGTAGCCAATTGGCGGTTAAGTATTTTTTATCTGGTCACGAAAAATAGTCAACAAATTACAGGGTCACGAAAGTTACGTTTAGGAGATGCTGCAGAAGAGTACCCAAACATGAACAGAAATAGTTATAATTGGAGTCCTACTGTTCATGATAATATTCTGCACTATATAGCTTAGATGTCATTAATTATGCAAGTACCTGCGACTAGAGAAATTGTATGCAGATTAATTAAAATTTATTTATTACATGTCTCCTGTCACTCTTACAAATAGGTAAATTATATATTTTTTAAAATAAAAATGTTGTAAAAGTTGACAATTTTAATAATTGCTGTATGAGTGATATATACTGCATATCTGTGCGACGTTCTTGACACCATCCGTCAATGAGGAAACGGACGATAAACTTTTGTATTATAATTTTATGCATTGCATTGTGCATTCATTGGTGTCTGAAAATTCCAAATCGTCAATGAGTTAAAAGTGGAGACGTTTCTTTGCTTTTTCAGTCAATTTTAAATTAATTTTGTTTCTTAAATATAGCATGCTGCTGATGCCAAGCATTTTATTTTCTCGTGTAACTTTCCAAACTTCTGTTAAGTTATAACATGCTTGTGATACAGTTTTAAAAGTGACCATTTAATTAATTGGACCAGAATGTAAATCATGCATAGTTTCGTATGATATTTTAATTTTTGCTTTCCGAGCTTGTGTTATTTTTGCTGCTCAGTATGTGTAGATTTAATCTCTGTCAGTTTAAACAATTCTATCTTCATCATAACCAAAACTATAGCCTAGTGCATAATTTTAAATACTCATCCTACACAACTGAATGCTTTCTATATATTAACATGTCACATAGGCTCTACAAGATTGTATTTGCAAATTTCATGCATGGGTGCAATATTACCCTAAAGTTCGAATCCCACTTTTTGAATTCCAGGGCTCACCCGTCACTGATTTAGTCGAGTGGCCGCGAAATTGACATTAAATTCGGCTTTCTATCATGGTTGTATATTGTATAATGTACACATAAGATAGGTGCATGCATGAAATGCTTTAGTTATGCTTTGTCAGTGTTGATTTGATATGAACTCATTTTGCTTTGCTTGCCTCTATATAAGCATTTGTCTGCTTCTTTGTCTCTGTTGTAGTGATACTACTTTACATTCCCAGTATCGTTCGTTAGTTTCTTTCTATTTTCCCGGTTTCATAGCCAAGTCGGCAGCACGCTTCTCTGATAAGCAGGAGGCCGCGGGTTCGAGTCCCAGCCAGGTCCGTCACTGACAGTTTCCTTGGATAGGGAAACAGACGTTGAACTTATCTTTACAGCTTTAGATTACATTTTATTGACGTCCCTGATGTCGTCGTCAGAGGATGAAATGGACGTGAAATTCTTATCGTGTTTACCATTCATGCTAGTAATATCAGTGGTCATAGGGCATATTGGTTGAAGCGTCTAGATCATGTTCCAATGGGGGTTCGAATCTCTGGCTCGCCCGTCACTGATGGCGCTTTTGGCTGCGAAACTGACGGTAAACGTGTATTGAATATTTTGCACCGTGTTGACTTGTATTATTCTCTTCTTTTTAATCCATAAATTTACAGTGGTCTGAGTGGTGTGATCTATTATGGTGTAAAGTGCAATGATTTTTGTTAATTTTAATTTATGATGCAAAGAATCAATCATCTTTTATATAGCGCACTCTTAAATGAGTCTCAGAAGCGCTTTGAACAGTGAACGGATAGAGTGGCCTAGTCAGCCATATGCCACTACCGATGTGACAATACCTCTGCAAGTCTGCAATTTGATTAAGTACACAGTAATGGAAGCGAGTTTAATATAAGATTTAGACCTAGTTTGATTCTTGTCAACATTTGCGTACATGTAGTTGCAAGAGTATCTATTTATTTATCCAGTGCTCTGCCACGTGGCAGGTCCAAGGCAAAAATTCATACACACAGTCACATATCTCGCTCTTTAATGAGCACACCATCGACTAACCTAATAAATCCGTCTCATCACAAAGGTTTGTTTTTCCACACCTAAAGTGATGCCTTTGTTCAAGGAAAATATATAGGTCTCTGAGGTGGTTTTACATTACCTTCCTCAGTATCTGCGTTAGTCGGTTCTTATGAAACACGTGCAGTTATCGGTTGGACTATTCTCAAATATCCCGGACCCAACACGGGAAGAGTATAGGTCTACATGTTTCTACATTTTAGGCTTCATGTATCCTGTGGACCCTGTGTGTATAATTATGCGAGCATAAAGTTATCAGCATGAATACCGGAAATGTTTAAATTGTAAACAAATCTCAACTTTTCTATAAGCTGCCAAATTTTACAATTTATTGCCAAGCGTTAATCTCACGGTTAGATATGTATCTTTATAGGCCTAGATATTAACATGTTGTGTTTGTACTTATTTAACTCTTAAATGGTACTGTGCAATAGCCTACTCTGGGTGTGTATAAATTATGGTCCTTTGGTTATTATAGTAGAATTCGATAAATGAACAGGAGT
>JAQFZF010003593.1:0-11224 GCA_034695365.1 Enchytraeus norvegicus
GTGCCCCCTGGTCGGCCGATTGGCCCCCCCTGAGACATAATTTTTTTTAACATATTGTACTTTTTTTGACATTTCAAGTTTTCAACAACATGGTTTGGTCAATGGTCACATTGACAATATCACATATAGGTCTAAAGTGTGCTATTATATCTTCTATATTTCAGGGACGGATACAGAAAATTTTCTAGGGAGGAGGCGTATTTACCAGAAAATTCTAGATGTTGAAATAAAATTTACCTGAAAATACCAAATTCCAAGTATTTTTGCAACAAGGAACATGCAAGAAATCACACAAAGCTGATTGTTTTTACTTGTAGCGGAGGGGGGGGGGCAAATCGATTGCCCCCTCTCGCTGAGCCACTACTATGCATGCAGCCTATCGAGATGCGTTTAGATACGAATACAATTCGGATTTATGGGACGGAAAGGGATGGGGCATGCCAACTCGAAATGAGTAGGGGCGGGGGATAATGCCTATGCACCCTCAATTTCCCCCTCAATTTGAGGGGTTGCCGAGAGGAACCACGGTCAACCCGGTTTTAAAAATTGGTAATATTTTTCACAATTGCCCTTTCGTACTTCTCAATTTTCATTAGCCTAACAAAAAATTGCTTTGGTTAAGCAAGCAAAATGTGACAACTACGCGCTTCCTCAAATATGACAAAATAGTGAAAGCAGAGTGATTAAAAAAATGTGCGCTCTTCGCGCTCACTATGTTTTCTGATTTGGAATCAAGGTGCCCCTTGAAATTTTTATCGTCCCCCCGTGGGGAAAAACCTAAATCCGCCACTGTGTGAATCGTTCCCACATCAATAGCAACCTCTCGATTCTGGAGCAAACACGGTTACGTTTCACCAATCCCATTGGTTATTGAGATCACCGAGGGTCTGACGAGTTAGGCTATAGCGACTATTCGTTGGATAATTGGCTTAATCACCTATGAGTTTCAAAATGATATGAAACGGGATCAGCTCCTAGCCGATGCTCACATTTTGGTTCTGGCATACTTTGCTATATTTTATAACTAAGCTGAAATTTATACAAATAAACTTAAATTTGAGTAGTCTTAAAGTAGTCTAATTTAAGAGTTGATAAATGATTAACTGAGATGCATAGGGCATAGCGAGCCCCAAGAAATGACAACAATTTGCAATTTCAAACTCATTTTAAATTATCGTAGATGACATTATGGATATATTACGGCATGCTGGTATGAGTAACATCTAGATTTAAATTTTAGTTATTCCTAAGTTAATTAGTGATCAATTGAAATATCTGAACTTGTCATGTTACAGCTCTCAACACAAGCAATAGCCACGCATTTGTCAAATATGATCATTTGAAAAGTTGAAATTAAATTTTAACTACAAAGTAGGTCTACACTCTACATATTTCATGAAGTCTCCGTTTACTTGAGCCTGGCTACTGAACACATGCAGGAGGTCTTGCAGGGTCCCAATTTGAACAAGTGTCACATTTAGTGAGTCCGCCAAGTCTTGACGAAAAGATGCCAGCTCTGTTTTCAGTATTGTTCCGAAGTTATTAATGGCGTCTTGGCTTATCGTGGCAGACGTGCTGTAGAAGGTCGCTAAATCGACAGATGGCGGCCATACCTCAACAACCCGAGTAACATCGTACTGGTAGCCTATCCGCTGTAATATAACACATAGGCTTACTATGTTTCTTGTAAGTGTATATTTAGTTTATATTTGCAGCTATATCAGAAATAGTAAACCGATCCCTGTTACATTTTGCATAAATTGAGAATAAGCAATTCTGTCTCAGTGCGCAAAAATTCATTCAGATTTCTGTATAAACAAAATAAGTATTGACATAGGCCTATGAGCATGGCTGGGGTCAGATAGCAGTTTCCAGTATTGAATGTGATGCCACCTGAATCCTGAATCAGGGAATATTTTAAGAAAATTTCAGTGGAGGTGGGGCATTTTATCAAAAGGGTGTTCTTTTTCTAACGACGTCTAAACGTCATTTTATAACATAACATAACATCTAATGGGTCAGGAAGCATCATATGCTTATAATGGACAACGGAGAGCCAAGTAGCCATCGAGCAAAGCGCCACAACCGATGTGGCAGCCTATATATCTGCCAGACTGGAATTTGAATGACCAATTCGTTCATTATACAGGAATCATAACCACATGGCCATCAACTCTCCACTGCCGTATCCGCTTCAGTCGCCTCTTACTAACACTTGCAGTTGTCGGTGGTAGATCAATTCTCAAATTTTCCCGAACCCAATCGGGGATCAAAAATATATTATAAATATATTTTCGTAAATCTAAGGTTGCACCGTTAAGTATGTCTCGCTGGCTTAGTGGTAGAGCCGATCAGAGAGTAAATCTTGGACGCACAAGTGGGATCGTTGATCGCTTCCTTGTGCACGAAATGGGTCTTAAACAAGCATCTGGTGCTTCCTGACCCAAATCCCCGTTATTATTATTATTTATAAGCACCGAGTAGATAATATTAGAGATAACTTTAAAGAATAAAATTATTATATCAACCAAAGTTTGCAGAACATTGCAATCTGGAATGCTATTCAGTAGGACTATCCACAAGTAGGCTATCCAGAGTTTTAATAACTACTGCAAATTAGATATTTAATTCAGAAATCTGTAAAAGCTAAATACTGGAAGTTGCATTCGCAACCAAGGATATCTTAGCACACACAGTCAATCATTCACACACCTAGGCAACTAAAGCTACGCAGTAGCCTACACACACATCGTAACACATGCACAAATACAGAGCTCTAATTACCACGGGAGGAGGGACCCGAGGGTGGCCATTACCTTCGCTCTAATACGCCATGCACACACATACACATAGTGTCACATTATCACATACACACAATCACACACACAATAAAATTTAATAATTGAGAAATGTTTAAAACCATTTAGTGTCAATACCAGCTATTGAATACCTGTATGCAACTTAATGTAAGTCAAGCAAACATGCATCTTTTATTCTTTAAGCATTAACTTATAAACGAATTAGGCTAAATATCCGCTAATATCGTCGAAATAATTTCAGTCAATATACAATTCTGCGCATGTATGTAACTCAGGCTCAGCCAGTGACAAATAGGACAAGTGTTTGCAATGCGCAGGCCCACACAGATCCAAAGGCTGTGCCTTGAAAGAAAGTCGAACCAAAGTCTGCGCCAACTGTAATGCAATAAGCCAAGCGTCCAATGCTCCCCAGTGTCCTGTCATCCAGAAAGCCAAAACGGAAGCCACAACCAAACAAATATCCTACGCGGCTGCAGTGGCCAAAAAAGGTGACTCCATGGAGTGCACCAGACTTGCGTCCTGCATCACTGATATTCTGAAGACAGTTTTTGAGCATCTCCCAGGGATCACTATCAATATAAACAACCTATATGAAGCAGTTGCCTAAAGAAACCCTACAAAACCAATGTGTCCTCTCAATACCTCCTCAACTAGTTCAAACCAGCAACCCTCTGCACCCCACAACCCAGCTTCATCACCCAACAGCCAATAACCAACAACCAACATGAATAGGTTGCTCGTTGTCCACATCAACATCAACCGTCCTATTCCTAAGAAGCATGAACTCCAGCATTATCTAGAGCAATCCAACCCAGATATTCTGTGTATCAACGAAACTAAACTCAGCGGTAAACCCCCCCCAAAAAAAAAATTCCTAGGATACGATGCAGTGTGCATTCGGAACAGAGCAGTCACCAAGGTAGCTGGAGGAGGAGTTGCCATCTATGCCAAAAAAACATCTCATCGTATCTAACATCTCTCCAGATCTGGATGACTTCTAAGCCATCTTACTCTCAATTTACAATTTCAACATAGCCATCGTCTCCTATTACTGTCCTCCCCAGCACGACATCCTTCTAGATACAGGCACATTACAAGAGTTCATCATCAAATATGAAAACTGCGTGATACTAGGTGACCTCAATGCCAAACATGCCTTCTACGGGTCCACAACCACAGACACCCGAGGTGATACCCTCTTCAACTTTATCGAACAACACGATGCAGCAGTTGCCAATAACAGTGACGAACCTACCAGATATGACCTTTTTCGAGGTACCTCAGACCTAATAGACTACGCTATAGTCTCCAGAAAGCTCATCAGCAAAGTTTTTGACTGTTCAGTGGAGATGATGTCGGCAGCGATCACCTGCCACTACATCTTCAAATCAAACCTCCAGGTGTTCAGCCTAATCCTCCCAAAATCACAATCCGTCCCTTCAAAAATGCAATTGGAAAACATTTAATGAAATACTCGACTGCCCCAATGCTAAGCTCTCAACCTACAAACTTCCCTTGGACGAGGCAAGTCTAGACCACAAAGCCCTCGAATTTGAACATGAAATTATCCAAGCCTTCAACACAGCCTGTCCACTTGTGGAAGTAAAGGAATACCACAACAGAGCATCCCCCGAAGCTGTCGAACTCATCAAACTAAAAAGGCAAGCCCGTAGGCTTGCACAAAGGGACCGCTCCTACAGAAACACCTACTTCAACTTCAGCGTCAAGTTAAAACCATACTGAACAAAGAACGTGAAGCTGCATGGCACCAGTTCACTCAGAACGACGTTGGCACCTTCTGGAGTACTCTCAAGCGTCTCACTGAAACTGGAAAACCAAGCCTCAAACGATTTCCAAACTTAAACATAGAAGGCACAGGAAAACCCAACGACCCGCCCATAGTAGCCAAGGCCTTCGCAACCTCCCTTGAAAAGATACACCAAACCCCTGAGTGTCCTACATTTGACAGTGAATTCAAAAACTAGTGGAAGAAGAAATTATCAACAACAAAGTATTCTTCTCACCTGCCTTCTCCACTCACACAGAACCAGCCCAGGATGATCCCCTAACTGATCTGATAGTGATTGAAGAAGTCAAAACAGCACTGAAAAGGTGCCAGACAAAGTCCGCATCAGGACCGGGTGGAATCTGATATGGTATACTTAAAAACCTTCCAGAGAACTCTCTCTCAGCTCTAACAATGCTCTTCAACCACTGCCTCTCAAGAGGCTATTTCCCCAAGAGATGGAAATAGGCCCACAGAATAACCTGAAAGAATCAAGCTCCATCAAAATCCTCGGGATCGCGTTAGGAAAAACCAACCTCGTCAAAGACCACTGCAAATCCAAGCAACCTCAGCAAATCAACGTACTGGTCTGATCAGCAAAATTCGTGGTCAAAACTGAGGTGCCAACAAGAAAACGCTCTTCCGCATCTACAAACAGTTACAGTTGATTAGACCGATACTTGAGTACGGCGCAGTTTGCACGACAGAGAAAAAAACAAATGTCACCTACCATCTAGAAATCTCAGAAAGAAAAGCCCTGAGACTTATCCTAGGAGTGAGCAACAGAACCCCAATATGGAGATATATAATCGAACAGGCACCCAACCACTGGCTGAAAGACTCAGAGACCTTCGAAGGAGAGCAATCGAGAGATTTGACAGCACCGCTGAAGATCTACAAAACCTGATGATCCTGAAGGAAATCATAGGAGGCGGTGAATAGGAAATAGGAATACATAAACCCCAACCCGCAAGCCTTTCAAACAAAATAATGATCAAGAGCCGTTTAGAGAAATTCCAGCCCAGAAAAGCTCTCGGAAACAATGAAAAAAGGTAAATAAAATATATAAATAAAAAAGAAGAAATAGAAAAAATAAGAAAGAGTCAGCAACAGTCAGGAAACACAGTCGACATCAACTGCCAAGTACTCAGAAACAGAAATTCAAAAACAGAATAATCAACAATGTGCAGCTTCCTCTCTTCACTCGTGTATAGTAAAAGCCAATCTCAGGAAATTCCAACACTCCTGTCCCGTGACAGGATGCCAAGAAAGAAATTCAAGTCGTCCTGAAAAGAAGGCCTCCGGCCTTCTGACCTACACGTTAAACCAACATCAATCCGGCCAGACTGTTTGCAAACAGCAGGCTAGTAGAATAGTACGGTGGCAAACTTTGAGCCTGTGGGGGGAGCAACAGTGAAGGTGTCGGGGGATTTCCCCCTCTTCCAGTTTATATGTTAAAATATTCCCTGACCTGAATGCATTTAATTACATTAAAATCAGTGAAACGATTACTATGGCATTTACAAGCAAGAGAACAACCAATTTTATCTTGAATCACCAAATTTCATATGGCTACGTTTAAAATAAGATAGTGATCTGCGAGGGGCGATCTGAAAGTCTTTATCATAGCTTAATATTTTTTAACTACTCGTCTGAAATTATTCAAATTTTCCAGCAACGTTATGCAGCATATTACCGATGAATGCAAAAAATCTTACATTTATAGCATATTCATTTTTCGATGTAGTCACCACTGCACGCAGCACCATTCTCCCATTGGTTTCGCCAGATGGCCAGAACAAATAATTGCAATATTAGGTAATCTCAGGTATCCTCGACGATTTTCAAAGTAGCTCAAAGTAATCGGATCTATCTCCGAGTCAATTGGAAATTGCGACCAACATAACACTAAACTTGCCAACCGCTGATCTAATAGCCTAATTCGAACAGTAACAATATACTGCTCACTACTCACTGCGCATGCTCCGTGGTATAGGTCATAGTTCCGGTTGATTAAATCACCAGTCTTAGCATATAAATACATGGGAACAGCTCCATTTTTCTATTATTACGACCATATGCGGTGATTTCGTAGGTTTATATTTAGTTACATTTATTAGTACAGGGTTTAACTGTTCCATATATGACTCGGTGGTTAAAATTTGTGAAAAACTCCTGAAAATAATTATTTTATGATAAAACTGTGTGTTCATCATTGAATAACTCTGTAACCATCCACCAAGGAGTCCATAGCAACGACCACGGACCTCCTAGAATTACTTTATTCTAATTAACCTATTGAACTTAACGTTATCATTGCAATAAGCAGCTACACTCAATATAAGATATCCAAGTTTGAATTAGAGGTGATGATAGGAAATATAGCGAGAGAAATAACTGACATACAAGCAAAAGTGATTGATGGATATGCCACTCCGATTACATCATATTTGACTGCAGAGATAAATAGTAAATTAGATCAGCTTCAGCAAGTTAATACTGACATGATGAAGTACGCCTATTACATCCGGTCAATGCAAACCGATCAGTGACACTAGTTTGTTTCACTCATCCACTCAAACTACCTACCGATGTTATTATAGGCCATTCCGGCTCTCATTCTAACTGGGCATCAGATACACGATTTAAAGATAGATTGGAATAGCATCCATAGGAATATATTTGGTTTTCATAATTCGAAATCCGTAAAGAACAAAAACGTAAAACAAAAGAAACGTTGTTTTGTTTTAACTTTCATTATCATCCACACAAGCTTTAGAACAAATAGCAATGCATCATAAAAACAGTTCAGGGTGGAGTGATAAACAAGTAACCACAGGCTTTGCAGCACTTATGTGGTACTTAAGAATATTGTCCATGAACAGCACAGAGTATTTAAATTAAACAGAGTATTAACAGACAATATAAAATCACAATGATAAAAATACACACAATGCAGTGCCGTATTGGGCGAATTTCACGCTCCTCTATCGTACAAAAGGCCTATATTACAGTAATATTATGATATTCATTTATGGGGCAGACAAAATCTCTCACCGGAACAGTTTTAGACGAGAAGTGACAAGCAAGCCTACATGACATTGTAAGTACGTAAACTGTAGACCTACATATTTAGAGAAAGAAATCCTGCAGTTCATTGTAAACAGTGGTTTGAAACATTCTCAATGCAATAAAGGCCCCCTCATTGTCACAAATGTCACCTTTTTTACTTATCCGCTTGCATATTCAGGTTCGTCTTATGGGTAGGTTTCCACCAGCTTCTATGCCGCTTCCCTCAATTGTCACCGTTTACAGAGGGCATTTTTGACACGAAGCCGAACTTTACAGAAACCGCAACATATGCTTATATAGAACTATACATGGACGGAGACTTATGGCTCTATCATTTACACAAAAATACATTTTTCAAGGATAACTTTAATCAGCGTCACTAGTTTTAAAAGTGATGTCGCATCGACCGCCTTCAGCGACATATGACCATCTTATGCTTTGGCCAATATCATTTGGAGGGGTGCCCTCATCCGTAGGAAATGAAGGAGGGATTATTCCAGGATCGTGTTGGATCGCTGGAAAGATCTGCCGATCTAAATCTTGGGTCTCGCGAATGACTCCTTGCGAATGGATATAGAAGATCAACCGAAGGAACCCGACATATCGTTGATGTCGATTGAGCATCTGGACGGAGGATAGTTTTAGCATCTGACTTAGCATCTGACTGACGGATTGGTGATCCACGTTGCTGCCTGATTCACACTCACTGTCACTAAGACCATTGGATATACTATTGGAAGCCATTTAATATTACCTAAGTGCCAGATATTATAATTATATTAATTGTGTGTACGATTGTGTTTTTAATATGAAGTATTTAAATAGTAGTTACCTCGATGCACGCAACGACCGATATAAAGAAACTCCTTATTTATTATAATATCGAATGTAGTTCAGATACTGTTCGCAAACTTAAACTATGATTAATCGTATCTTATATCAAAGCCCTATCAATACTATAATTAATAAAGTCTTCTAATTATACAACACTAACTATACTCTTCCTCTCTTTCGTTCTCACAGGAGGCTAAATCAAACTATCATCAGTTTCACTACGGTCTACAAGTTACCGAATCTCCCCTCGGGTTCACCACCCTATAGTCGTCACGCTCTGATCGACACAACTAGGACACCAAGTCCTCTCAAGTTGGCCATCAAGATATTACTCATTTCACACTACGATATAATGTCGATGCATTACATCCATATATATCAACGACCGAGCTCCTCTCGCTTCGACTTCCAAATGACAACTGAGCTATCACACTAAGATATGCAAGCCTTATATACTAGCAGGACCTCCTCAGGTGGATGGTGGTCGGGTGGTCTGGTGGTCGGGCGGTCGGGTGGCTTTCGGATCGTCGTTATAAAAATAAGGAAATTTTCGTAACAGTGATACTATATATTTGCTACATCTGTATCTGCCAATAATCTAATTTTAAGTACTTAGGTACCTCGAGAACTAATGATGGAAATTTGACAAGGAGATTAAGTTCAGAATTGCCATGGCGAAACATTCTACAAACCAACAATCATCTTCTATAATCAAAATATACGACTGAACACAAAAATAAATGTACTTACATGTAACACATATGTCTATTCAATTTTACTATATGCTAGTGAATGTTGGACACTGTCGACTGTTATGACCAAAAGAAAGGAAGCTGTCGAAATGTGGTTCTACAGAAGAATTTTTTGCGCATCTCTTATACAAGACCCATTACAAATGCAGAAGTTTTAAACAGGATGGTAACAACAAGACATATAATAAATACGCTGCGGAATAGGCGGATGCGTTTTTGATGGTCATGTTATGAGGAATAAAGAAATAGAAGGCATAATAATAAGCGGAAATTGAAGGAAAGCGTTGCGAGGAAGACAAGGAATTACCTATACAAAGAGTCTCAGTGAATGGATGAACGTAGGAAAAGTAGAAATGATCAGAAGAACGACAGGCAGAGAAAAGTGGAACACCATGACCATCTACGCTGGAAACCGGCAGGATGCTTAAAAGAAAAAAAAAGATATATGCCTCTTAGTTACAGTAAAGCCTCATCTGAAGCCCAAGTGATCGATCATGGAAAGAAACACCGTGACCCTAATATTCTCTCTCCCTGAAAAGCAGTAGCCTATCTTCAAAATTGCATTATTTCGACTGAACTTCTCACTTCTTTGCATCTCTCTTTGGGTACCAGCTTTTTACACCGGCTCATTTCAAGACCAATTTTGATCTTCCCTTTCTCGAAACCTCAAAGGCAGATCTTGAATTGACAACATAATTATTCAATGTCCTTAAGAGCTTCACGGCTTCGTTCAGATTCATATTTGTCCTCTGCAGCTGTTCTTTTGAAAAAATTCGACTACGCCAGAACACTAGTGACATGCAATTTTCCAAGGTATTCAATATGGATAAAATATCTCTTGCCTCTAATCGTGCTTTGTTGTTAAAATTTGTCCAGGTTTTCTATAAATTTCTCTAAAACTATTCTTATTTTTTCAAATCCACAGTTTAGTGCCTTTGAAGCATCGGAGTGAGCACTGGGCAGCTTATCTAGTGTCACTCTGTCGTTTGACGACAGACAGGCCACCAAGGACGCTATTTACTAAAAGTGTCGAAATCACCCACTGCTACATTAAATATTGGAATTAGGAGTTACGTTATATTTTGGAATTTGGAGTTAAGGTTGATAATTATGAATTTTTAAAGTTTATGGCTAACAGGGGCGATTTGACTATTATCAACAACAATTATTCACTTTTCGCATATCATTTAAGTACAATCTTACTGTGATTTTTTTATGGGAGCTCATGGTCCCCTGATTTTGGTGGGTCCTAGGCTTACGCCTCGTCATCCTTATGGATAATACGGCCCTTATACAATGAATATAAAATATTAAGAAATTATATAAAATGCCTACAAAGGATATGCCCAGAATAAAATATTACATCGGCAAACCCATATCCGCAGTTGTATTAAAGAGTACGCGCAACTCAACCATCTCTAAAAACTGTACATCAGGAACTCAAGGAGGCTTTACGAATGATAGAGTCAAGGTCGAGTGAATTGATACTGCTATTGAATAATATTAGGTTACTAGGTAGCAAAAACAACGTTTTGTGGTAACGAATTCCAAATATTAATGCAGCGATTTCGAAAAATATAACGTTCAAGATTATAGTTGAATTTATCTATATACAGTGTTAACCTTTTGCGGTCGTTTGTCCCGCGTTACGGGACAAAAATAATTTCATGACGTTACTCCACAGGTCGTAAAGGCCCATAACACGGGCCAAACCTTCAAGCAACTTCTAACACTCGCTGTACATCATACAAATAATTGTTGTCTATAATTTTTACACGGCTGTATAGAGGGCTATTCTGTGAATGCATTGATATTTTTATTACGAATGTAGGTCGATGTAAGCCTCAGTTAACTGATTTTATATGAGACGCCTATCAGTAAGCTTATTTCCCTGCAGTTTATAATGTAAATAAAGCAGTGACGTTACTACAATCTCTGCTATGTAATAGGTGACGTATGAT
>JAQFZF010003594.1:0-11224 GCA_034695365.1 Enchytraeus norvegicus
TCTGTCATGCCCCAGATCACCGTCCAATCGTTTACGAATTATGGTCGCCAGGTTATGTCTCTTTCCAGTTCTGTTTGAAACAAGAAGGATATCTTCTCCCATGGTCAGCATTATTACTAATATTATTTTTATTTTTATTTTTATTATTTTATTTTTTTATTGCCCTGGGTTGTAAACGACCCTGGGCTAAAGAATATGAAAAAATTGATTTTAATACGCTAAAAAAGAAGTATAGATAAAAAAAGCATTTATTATTATTACTACTACTATTATTACTACTACTACTATTATTATTATTACTACTACTATTATTATTATTACTACTACTATTATTATTATTATTTAGTAAATGAGATTATTACTTATTTTAGAGACGAGATAATGGAATAAAGACCTACATGTACATGATAGGTCACATAAGGGCAAAGACAATACATAGCAATACATTTATAAACCTTGGGGTATAGGTACGTTAATACATCATACCGGATGGATCTATCAAGCTGTCCACCAGACACGTCTGAGAGGGGATGGCGTTGCTGAGGAGGAAGGAGCGGCCCGAAGGCACCTTGTGGTTTTGTGGAACCAGGAGGTCATCACTCGGGTCTTTGTTGTTGTTGCCACATAGACCGCACAAGCCTCCATCAAGCATGCTCGTGGCCCAGAGCTAAAATTTAACAAATTTAATGTCAGACACGCGGCCCGAGGGCCACATCAGTGACAATGAATGTTAGCCTTGGGATTCGAACCGCGGACCAATTAATACGCAGTCCAGTCGCTTCAGCGTTGCTCAACCGGCTCATACAAGCATATAGCCAAACATAAGCAATGTTTTATAGAGAACACTAAAATTACTTAGTTTCAGCATTGTCTTTCGTTATAAGCTAAGCTAACTTCGAATTTAACGTAGGTTTCGTGGCCGAATAGCTTCGTGGCCGAATACCGTGACCATCAGTGACGGTGAGCCTCTGAGATTTGAACCGTGCACATATGGAACCAAATACATAGTTGCCATCTATTCTACTCTAATGAATATAATTATAATATTTGGGGCCAGAGTTCGAAGCCACATAGTATTTGGCTGGAGTCAGTTGCCGATCGGTTAGATATCCGACTGGGGATCAGTATGTGCGCGGTTCGAATCCTAGGCTCGCTCGTCTCTGATATCCTTCCGAGAGGTGAAACTGACGCAAAACTCGGCTTTAGGCTATCTATTTTCGCAGACCTTTCTTCGGCTTCGCACTGTAGAGCGAGGAGTTAAAGAGTCATGCGGAGCTTTCTCTCGGATGCGCGCTCTAGCGAGAGAGAGAGAGTAGATTCTATAAAGATGACCGTGCCAATAAGTCTACTGAGTATATTATGAACAGTGAACACCCTAACAACATCATAAAAAGCTCCTTGTATTACGTTCAACATAGTGCGACATAGTGCGAACAGCTTAAACCTGTGATACCACTGGAATAAGCATTACATGGAAGATCGGGTAATAAGTACGCAAGCAATATAATTATTATAATTAATTAAATTATAATAACTGTCAATTTCGCTAACCTTCAGATGCGCTGTGTGCTCACGAAGATTTAGAAGAACTGTAAAACCAAGTTCGTTGGCTCTGATGGACAATTCTGTTTCTGAAGGCTTCTCAAGGATATATATTGCGCTGAAATTATAATGAAGGAAAGTTGCAATCTGTTGTAAGTGTTTAGTGTCATTATATATTTCTGCAGCCTACATTATACATTTATAGTTACAGTACGCGATATTGCCATTTGTAATATATTTTTACACATCTTATAATTTTGTTGAAATAACAACCCCAGCTCTAACTCTAACCCAAAAAAGTAAATCAAACAGTCAAATGCCAAAGAATTATGAAAAGTGTACAAATATATTACATAGATAGGTTCCGGTTCGCGATATTGCCCTTTGTAATATATTTCTACACATTTCATAATTTTGTCAAAATAACAACCCTAACCCTAACCCCCGCCCAAAAAGAAATCAAAGGGAGAATGACAAAAAAATGTGAAAGTGTAAAACTATATTACATTGCGCGATATTACCCTTTACGGTGCGCGATATTACCCTTTACGGTGCGCGATATTACCCTTTACGGTGCGCGATATTACCCTTTATAATATATTTTTACTCGTCACACAATTGGTAACAATCCCAACCCCTACTCCACCTGAAACCCAAAAAGTAAAGAAAACTGAAAATGACAAGGAATTATGAGATGTGTCAAAGTAGGCTATAATTATTAACTAGGCAATATTTTTTCCGGCATGCCACTTCCGTTACTTGATCATTACAAAATAAATTAAAAGAGTAATTTTAGTTGAGTGATTTTAACTTTTAAATTAAACTGCAGTATCAAAGTGAATCTTCTAGCTTAAGTTCTAAGTACGTCGTGCAGAGAACGTAAATACACCACTTAAATACAATTTAATACACCACTTAAACACATAAGAAAAGCAATGCAATATCCTTAGATCTATTAAATTAGATTCTCTTGCCCTGGCTCTTGGACTTGCACTGTTTTGGATCTCACTTTCTCTTTTGTTCATGCATTTGCAGGAGTATTCTGGTGGTATAGAGGTTAGAACTGCCTGCAATATAGTCTGTTTCTGACATCGCCTTCGGGTGAGGAACCGGACGTTAAATCTTAATTGTATTGTATTGTATTTTGCATCTAACCTTTCGCCTGCTGGAATAGTATACTGCTTAGACGGAGTAAGTTTAATTTCTTCCCCGTTGATAGAAATGCTGCGACGTTGGGGTGAGGCGAGGAGTTCCACGCGAACCTTTGGCAGCAGGAGTACTGTGGTCCAGCTATCCCGCCCTGAAGAGATCCCGTACCACGTGAACAATCCCTGACGACTGCAGTCCTGGGCGAACAGGACCCCGCATCCATTCTCCAACATCTTGCTGTTGATGGAGCGATCCAGTAAATATGATGCTCCGTCGAATGTGTTCACGGACTGCTTCAGGTAGTTGATCTTGCATTCAGCTGAAATATTACCAGTTAAAAGCCAGTTAAAAGATTTAAAAATTGTGTTAACTATTAGGCCTAAGCATTTCAATGAAATCTTACACTTATTTTATGTATCCTGTGATATTAACTTATTTTCCCAATTTAATATAGCTAATGGGTGTTAATGTTATATTAAAGTGAGTAAATAAGAAGTATCTAGACAAATGCGATAAAATATTGCACCCCAATGTCAAGTATCCTTAGATATGTATAGCACACGAGACATACCTTTTCTGAATATATCAGTGCCTCGATATGAAGCAGCATCAAAGTCCTCGATCTCCTCAGAGAAGATAGGTTTGTAATGGTCCCACGAGTAGGTGTTGTGCAGCTTGACCTTCTCGTTGGTTGGAATGAACCAGTTCCAGTAGAAAGGTACGCTGGTGATGTACAGATCTTCTCTCGGAGACTTGACGATCAGGTTCAGCTAAGAACAATAACGTAAAGTATTGCTAACTGGATTCAAGTAGCCATTATTGAATTCATTTAACTAATGGTACTTTGATGATAAATAAAATAATAACAAATAATAATTATTTATTTAACACGTGAAATAATTGATCAATCAATCAATCAGAAAACTTAATAAAAGAAACTAATTTTACATTAATCGCACTCTTTACAAAGTCTCTTGAGTGCTTCGAATAATAAAGAGCAGAGTTACACTAGCCATGCCTGCAATATGCCCTAACCGATGTGGAGAGTAAGGAATACATCTACATCTGCAAGTAAGGAATTTTGGCGATAAGAATAAAAAGAAATAATTAGCTTTCTCCACCGCACCGTTGTACTTCATTGTAATTATCGCCGCTTATTTCCGTAAATAATTGTATATAAGAATAACTTATATCAAACCTTTTCCCATTCAGGCAACAGTTGCACCGATATGATGATCTTATTGTTGAGAGATTCATATGGGATGACGGAGGTGAGCTTGTTGTAGAAATAGTACTTGATGGTATCCTGGATGGTAGTCAGTAGCCTCAGGACGTGGTGGTTTCTGACCTGCAAATATGGACGCAAATTATCTACTTCAAGTAATACTTCAGATATTCTATTTGGTAATGTCATTTATTTCAATATTCTGCTTTTTCCTTAGTACAAATTCACCTGATTAACCAGATAACCAGTAGACAACAACAATTCATCCAAAAATTGTATTCAAATAATATTATATAATGAAATGAGCTAAAATAAAGGTAGGGAAAGTAGGGAGAGGAAATTTGCTTTAAGTAACCAATTAAGTATACCTCATTGTTCACAGGAATATGTTTAATAAATATGTTAAATAGGCCTACTCATGGGATCTGCGTCGCTGACATTGACTGATAGTTAATTGATGGCGTTACGGGACTTGTAGCACTTTCCATTAGCAGATATCGTCTATTATTTTAAATTAATGCTAATCGTAATTCATAACCCAACCACAACCCAAACCCTAATTCTACTAAATAAAAAAATAATGATTAATTTAATTGGTTTAGCATAACGGTAGTTATTATCAATTTATCGCTATATAATATATAGTTAGACAGATGGCAGAACCAGCGCTATAGACAAACAGTGGTGCTTTCTTCTGCAGTGAACCGCTTCTGTTACAAGACTAGTACTCTGACTTCAAGTATACAATAAGATTTATACATGAAATTGAATCAAATTATGAAATACGTAAATATACTGTAGTTGGACACACCTCAGGCAGATCCAGCTCTACGGTGTATTTGTACTTCTTAACATCAGTCTGAGGAAGATCATCCACCGGCAGAAGAACATGCTGCTTCAGTTCTTGTGTGAAGTCAAATGGTGATCCTGGGACAATCTGCGATATCATCAAAATAGAATTCATGAAAATGAATACTCAGAACTTATCTAATGTACTAATAATAAATTATTATACAAAGTATGTCAGTTCAAGTTTGAGAGACACAAATATAATGTATCTTTTTCTGTTGATGTTACATTGCAGGCCTATATGTAATATGTATAATCGGTATGCTGAAATAGTCTGTACAGTCAGTATGGAAAATATATTCTTGCAATATCAATGCACGCTAATTAAGAATGTATAATACCATAAGAGGGTAGAAAACCCAAAGCGTGACTTCGCGAAAAGACTTTCTCGCAAAGTCTTTATCTCTGGTCTAGAGTATTATGAGTTTGGTATTAATGCACGGATAACGAAAATCTAGAATTGCTTTTATAATATAAATAAAGATGTCTAATTTACCTTTAGTTTGATTGTATAATCTTGTTCGTTGATATCAACAGTAAATCGAGATTTGATTAGATATTCTCCCCTGTGACCTCTGTAGGTCTCTTCGGGGTACCAGGCCAGTGGGTTCACCACCTTGTCTACTACAACCTGCGTGCACAGTTATAAGTAATTCATTATATATCAGACGATGGAATAGAAAAAAACAAACCAATACACAAATTGAACGCGCATTAAGTTAAAGTAAAGGTTTATGTCAGAACAAAGCGTAGTGTCACGGACGTTGATCCTCAACTAAGCAATAAAGCACACAGTTGACAATTGTCATTAGTCCGACAGTGAGATCGTCACAATTGAGTCTTCACAGATACTGTGCAGCCGTACGTCAAACCTGTACGGTATTTAAGATTCATACGTCGGAAATAATGTATAAAATATCGATAAAAATGTGATCTGCTGTACATTAATAGTAAAAAAGAAAAAAATTCATTATCGACCTCTTACTTGACGAAGAGAGGTCTGAGACAGAAGTTATTTTAAAATGAGAAAGCGAGCAACTTGCCAGGATTGCCAGATAGTCACTCTCGTAATATGCATAACATTGATTTTGTTAGCCAAAGTTTCAAAATTTCTCACCAACACACAACCATCTCTAAAGAAGTTATTATTATTAATTTATAATTCGCTGTTTCTATCGTGACACACGCACAATTGCATATGTGTTCAGATATACCATATTTGTAAGTAATTAATGGTTATATTGAAGTAAATGTATATAACCTTCCAGCTAGGCATGTTCTTGAACTCAGCACGAGCGAACTGTACATTGAGTTGGTTAACCCAAAGATTGCGAGCCATATACCAGGATACTCTGCCTTGGACCTCCGGTATCGCTCTATTGCTGGGTCTGATGAGGACACGCAGCTCTCTCTTGATAGGGACTTCCTCCTGGAAGAGTTCGTCAACTCTGATGGCCTCAAACTGAGGGGTCCTCTCAGAGTTGCTGGACCTTCTGCCATAGATAAAGTGAAGATGGGAAATGAGTCTACATAATGTGCTTACAATACGACCATTGAGTATTAAATACCTAAGTTTCATTTGAATTGATGTATTTATTTATACAATCAGTAGACCTATGCAGCATACTATACATTATGTGTTCGTTGAAGTATATATGTGTGTATTTTATTTATTTTCATTTATTAATTCCATTTTGTTCAGAACTGACGCTGACATGTATTCAGAACCAAGTGAAAATGAAAAAACGATGCACTACGGCGCTAACAATGTGTCCAGTAGCAGTAGTCAATTTAAATGCACCGTATAAAATCAACAGATCACATACGACAAGCAGGCACAATAGATATAATAAATGGGCCTATAATTATCATGTATATTGGGAAAAAGTTTAAATCGCTATTGCTACTGTGCATTTCTATGTATCTAAATGTACTAAAAGCCTAATTTTATATCCAGAAATGCACACATCTATTTACACAGAAATTTGATTCCATTTAGGATCATGCATAGAAAATGTAATTTTATACAATTATTATAGCAGACTAACCTGTATTCACTTCTCTTTTCCTCTTCTAGCTCTTCATACAGCTCCTCAGTGGCAAAGGTGGCGGGTACCCCTTCAAACTGCAGGTTTGTCCTCAGTGAATTAATCTAAGCCAATACAAATATCACTTGTTTAATCTAAGCGCCTCTGATGAAATAATTTATAATATTTTGATATTAAAAATTATTAAATCAACAATAAACAGTGAATCAAACAAATACCGGGTACGTAAGAAACTGAAGTCAACGATTCGCTGATTCGCTAATCATCGGTTTTAAACCCATTTGTCGAATAATTACCAGATTTGCTGAGGTCAAGGCTGCCACACCAGTTGTGGAGTTTGATGCAGGGCTACTTGACTCTCCGTTGTCCATTTAGAGCCACTGTGGCATTTTGCATAGAGCTTCGTTTATGTACTTATGGATTGATTGATTGATTAATTAAAACAAAAAATTAAGCTTTATATCATGATAGGGTACAGCAGAAATTATTGTACCTTCAGTTCGACGTACTCGACGTTAATTGCTGGTCTAGACAAGACGACGATCTCCTGAGTAGCGAACCAGGGAACCCTTGGACAGGAGCTGAGCACGCATCTGCTGAACTGACCCTTCACATCGTAAACCAATCCTGAGATCGTTCCTTCGTACTGATACTGTAAAGAAATATACATGTATCAATAGTATCAATGACCACTAGTATCAATATACATTATCAGTAGTATCAATGTGCATGTATCAATAGTATAAATATACATGTATACATAGTATCAATATATGCATCAATAGTATCAATGTACAATTATACATGTATCAATGAACAACAAATTACAATAGTATGCCCAAAGGCTTATGCAATTTCCGTCACTTCTAAAACGACTGAATATGTAAAGCGGAATTTAACGTGAGATGCGCAGTCGGGAGGATACATCAGTGACGCGTGAGCCCTAGGAGGCTACATCAGTGACGCGTGAGCCCTAGGAGGCTATATCAGTGACACGTGAGCCCTGGGAGCTACATCAGTGACGCGTAAGCCCTAGGTGGCTACATCAGTGACGCGTGAGCCCTAGGAGGCTACATCAGCGACGCGTGAGCCCTGGGAATCAAAACGCGATCCTATGAAGCACGATCCAGACCATTCACAAAATGCGTCATTAGCTCAGCTAATGGTGAGAAATTCTCCACTTTTACGAGAAAGTGGAGAACTGAGAACGAGAAAGTAGAGAACGTTCTGAAAAGAGCAATTTAATTCGTTAAACAAAACACCAATAGGCCTATATAGTTACTGTAATGGTAAGATAATGGAAACAGGCTTACCTCAAACGGACGTGGCTGGACGATATCGTCACTTTTCAATTCTTTGATCTCCTTGATGAATGGAAGTCTAATGGACTCTGAAGGTATGTTCGAGATAAAGGTGAAGGGCATAACCTTGACATGGGCAACCTTTGTCAGCTAAAGCGGAATGCAAAACATAAATATATGTTGATACTTCTGTTAACGAAAATTAACCTTAGCCAATGTGCAATAAAATCAATTCAATTTACAAAGTTTATTTGTGTTGAACTTGAAAGGGGACTAAGATTAGCTAACAGTTGAAGTAATCGACAAAGCTATACTATGTTAAGAATGCAAATTACTCCAGAGAATGAATAAAAAAGTAAACTTAGCGTTACCAATTTTTAGAATTTTGCAGGTTTGTAGTCTTACGTAATATTTCGAACTTTTATATAAATAATTATTTTATATAAAAATTATTAATTTAATATATTATTAAAAATCTGCATTGCCATAAAGTATCCCACACAGGTTCAAATTGGGCAAAAATTGGACAACATTTGTAACAGAAATTGCAGTCTTACCTCTTGCGGCACAAAGAACTTGAAGGAAGCCGTGTGTTTAAGAATGTTGAGGGCAGTGTTCACTCTGATGGGTTGAGAGGTCTTGAAGTGCGCCACTGATCCCACTCCAGCTGCTATCCACCTGAGTCCAGCGCTCATTGTCGCGAAATGGGACACCTCAACTCTACAGGGATAAATCATAATATATAAGCGTAACTTTGGACGAAGAATTCTTCGCTTGGTGTTCCGTAATAAGTTTCAGAGTGCTTCGGCGGAGTGAAAGCTGTAATGAGCTGTACGAGAACCAATCTTTGTGACGGTAGTGCTCGATTGTGTTGAGCCGTCTTGAGAAGAAGCCTTGTGCTTCTGAACCTAGACGTTAAACATACTCAGACCTACTATGGCGACAGAGTATGCCTGTACCTTGTGTAGAATAATCTAGTAAAATATTAAACCCATGCACGAGTAATAACTGGAGAGGAATTATTGATAAAAAATAATGTAATATAATTTGTTTACAATAGATAACTTTATAAACACATAAAATAGAATTAAATATGCCAACTAACTGCTAGTACCGTAAAACGGGCTCTGGCTGCAGTACAGTAAGTAAATACGACGCCCCCCCATGGCGGGCGTCGTATTTACTTACATCTGATCCTCCTAACCACCCCGCCCCCCCTCCCGCCCCACTCCGGAACCCCGGTAATTCTCATCGTAACGTTTCGTCACTTTCGTATGACTTTTCGTAATAATTCGTCTTATTTATTTATTATTATTATTCGTTTATTCTGTCTATTCGTTTATTCGTTTTATTCTGTCTGAAAAAAAGACGGCCCCCCTACAATAATGTGAATAATTTGAAAACGGAATTACCAATTTATTCGCCGTGTGGAGACCAACTCAGACAGCCAATTTGACATATTCCCACTAATTTTGGCCAATATATCTTGACAAATGACGAATCTGGAGAGTTTTCCGCACGCAGGGGGTGCTAGACGTAGTAGCCAATATGGGATATCTTGATCTTTATTCTGGTTCTCTAAAATGAGCCCTCTTTTAAAGTCGATTTCTGTGAAATTTACCAATAATATGGAACAATCAATTCTAGCCAACATCACCAAATTTTGATCTGATATCTTCAAAATAAGAAAGTTATTGATATTTGAGTATGACAGTATGGCAGTTTCGCAAACGCCATGCAATGTTAAATAACCCAAGCTTCCTTCAATGCTAGTCTATCTCTGTCACACTCAAATATCAATAACTTTCTTGTTTTGAAAGATATCCGATCGAAATTTGGTGATATTCGCTAGAATTGATTGGTTCGTATTATTGGTTATTTTCACAAGAATCGGCTTTAAAAGAAGGTTAAGTTTAAAGAACCTGAATAAAGATCAAGATGTTGGCCACTACATTAAACACCCTTTGTGTGCGATAAACTCTGCATCTCGTCAGTTTTGAAGATAGATTGACCCAAATATGTGAGTATAATTATGTCAAATTGGCAGTCCTGGCTGGACTCCAAACGGCGAATGAATTTGTAATTCTGTTCAAAAGTTATTCCCATTATTGTAGGGGGCCGTCTTTTATGAGACAGGGTGTAGTAACAGCCTATAAACCTAGCATGAACAATCCCATTTATGGGAATTTTTGCAACGTCAATTAATTTTCTCGATTCCTTGGGGTTAAAATCATTTCTTCTTTTGAACAATTTCCTATTCGCAGCTTCGAACAATTTCCTTAACACAATTCCAATGAAATAGAAGCGCAATTATAGCTGGATTTCATAACAGCGGCCTCTACCACATATACATGTACACATGGAGGCAGACTGTCTCCAAAAAAAACTTGGGGAGGATTTTATTTTGAAGATTTTTTAAACTGTCATCGGAAAAGTTTCCTTGGGGGATTTTGCCTCCATGCCCTGGGGGGATAGAAGCCCCTGTTTCATAGTAAAACCAATTACAAAACCAAATACAACGTTTGAGTAGAGTTGTTTACTCACACTGGTTTAAGATCCACATCCAGTTCTATCTGTGGGTTAGTTGAGAACAGCCCGTTCATGATGTTTGACACGGTTGGGAGGTTCTTGAGTTGAACCTTTCCCTCTAGCTTGAGGAGGTAGATGGACGTGAGGTTGATATGAAGAGGAACACCGAGAGGAGAGGGGAGAGTGAGGGAGGCCAGGTTCGTCCCTGACTTTATAACGTCGATCTTGAGTCCTTCAGAGAGCTTGACCAAGAGCTCTGTCGCCCATTCTGTAACTATTAGACAAGCAAGGTTTTTCTATCGGGGCAAGGAGAAAGGCTTTCTCTATGCTTGCTATTATTAATAGAAACTTCTTTAATCTAGATTAAGATACTATCAAATAAATAAGAGTTTGGTGCGTAGCCTCCTTGAGTATGACCACTCCATTTGTAATCCTTATAGGATTGGGATTATTTCTGATCTGGATAGGGTTCAGGAACGTGTAACAAGAATGGTCAGAAGGTGCAACTAAGTTATGATGACAGACTAAGATTTTTAGAGATCCCAACCTTAAAGTACAGAAGGACCCGCGGGGATATGATT
>JAQFZF010003595.1:0-11224 GCA_034695365.1 Enchytraeus norvegicus
CTAGTTGTCTCCTCGGGTAAGTTGGTAATAAGCGTGTCTAGGTAGCCATATGTGCCGCAACGATATTGCACAAGTATCCCAATCAAATATCAATCAATCAGTTATTTTTGACAGGCAATTAAAACAATTATTAAAATTTAGCAAGTGATCACCTGGTTTACCAACTCATCCCTGAGGAGACAACTAGATAGTAGCATCTCTCCCATTGGTCAATTTGTCCGCTGTCCAGCAGCTGACCAATGGGGAAGCAGCGAGGAAGTTACATGACCCTGGCATGATGACGTTCTGCTAATGAATATCATAAGAAATGCCAATTGAAATCAACACGTTTCCGTGGCTCATCGGATAAATGCGTTGGCTAGTTGTGTCAAATCTTGCGCAAAAGGCCATTGTTCGATTCCCAGTCGAGTCAATCACAGAGTGAAATCTCACAATGAGTATTTTGTGCTTAACTGCTACAGAAGATTGTAAAGGTAAACACAGGGATTATGATCGTGTGGATCGAATGTGTCGCTGGCGACCTTGCCGCTATATATTTCCCTGTGTGCTGGAAGCCCTTCGAAACGTAATCAGCACCAAACTTATGGATCAGTATTGTAAATACGTATAATAAGAACCATCCGCTATTTCGTTTGATTTCGACCTAACACCCAGATCCAAGGCACAGCCCTGTCACTGATGGCGCCTTTCGGTAGTGAAACAGACGCTAAACCTGACCTTGTCTCTAACTCTGCCGTACTAAGGTAAAAGGACTCAACTACAGTTTCTATCAAACCGAGTGAGAAGGGTTATACAGATCAGAGAGTGAGAGCCAACATTTGGTAATTCTTGACAATAAAATTTAATGTAAACATAAAAATACCGAAACAATAATCATATTTATATATCTAAATTTTAGATATATAATTATTTAAATAAAGTCACCGTATGGCTTCGGTAATAAAGTAAAAATAAGTCCTATGCAAACATGCATTCAAATATTTTTGGCAAAATTAAATGAATATATCGCATATGCCAACAAGTAAGCGTTCAATTATTCTTGGCAAAAAAATTTATTTTTTTAATTCTTAAATTTAAATAAGTCTTTTGCCAACAAGCGTTCTTGGAAAACATAAACGATCATTCTTGGTAAAATATAATAAAAATAATAGGCTATGCTCACATGCTTTCAATTATTCATGGCACAATTAAATATATTAGTCAAATGTAGGTCTGAAGGTTGAGCGACCAATTGGTCTAGTACACAGAAGCCATTGCCTAGACTACTCTGCTTTTCAATGAAGTATCTGCATTAGTCAGCTCTTACAGAACATAATCAGTTGTCAATTGGTTCATATTCAAGTTTCCAGGAACCAACAAGGGTTTCAATATAGGTCTATCAGTAAAACTTTTGTTACAGACAACACACAAAATTATAGAATAAAAGTAGAAATAAATGAACCAAACCTGCACAAATATAATTTAGTCATAAAGAATCTAAGTACCTTTGCTAAGGAATGGCAGTAATAATAATTTTTATTTCAATGATTGATTTACAGCGGAGAAAGCTGATAAAACCAATTCCACACAAAACACGTCTTTAACCTTCGATTAAGAAATTACGAAAAGAGCCATAATAGTAAATATGTAAATCATACAAAAAATATATGCGCTTTACACGCTTAAACTGAAATTAATCAATTTCTAACATTTCATATCTCTGATTTTATTAGTACATTCCATTTTATTGCAGCACTGAGCACTGAGCACTTGCTACACAATTGACATAAGTTATTTAATATAGCACCTACTTACAACTCGCACTACTAGTAATTTAAGAACAGAAAACATTTAACCAATAATTATAATACAAAAAAATCCAGGAAATTAGAGAAGTATCAGGATTTGGCCCGTGGGTATGAGGTTGTTCCCGTGGCCTTGGAGGCGATGGGCCCGATGAATCCCGATGGTGCTGTCTTTATAAATGGCATTTGGCAGACACTGTGCCAGACAAACTGGGGATCAGCGTGAGACCTCTTTTTTTGGCAAAGGCTCTCGATCACTCTGCAAAGATTCAGTGCTGTATGCTTTCGCGGCTCTTTTAACCCAGTAGATCTCGAGCAGCTGGGCAACGATTCAATTCGTTCTTAATTGAATCGCTTTTCTAAAACCCACCGGGCTCTTTACACCCAGGGTAAAAAAAAGTGAAATATCGAAATATACAATTACATGTAAAATACATGATTCCCACACTTTACACCAGCGACTACAATTATGGCATATGACTTGATTCCCATGATATCGTACCTTGTTATCGATCTCTCTGATAAACTCTATTTGTTGAACGATCGCAAATCGACTCTCTCTCGCTACCACTGCCTAAATTTCACCCGGTACCCCGCCATACTCCCTCCCTCCCCTCTCAGGCCATTGGGCACCAATTCCTGGCTCTTACAGGGCCTGGGCTGTGACTCTACTGCCCCCCCCTCCCCCCTCCCCCTGGTCTCTTCATAGAATCGCTCTCATCGAGTCGTGTGATTTTGTAACACCTGTTACACTGCTGGCTTTTGATTCTCTAACTTTCCCTCTCATTGTCCCACTACCTGTGCGTGTTTATGTGCTTGTTTGTGCTTATATGTCAATGTTTCAATGCCTCGCACTCGAAGCAGCAAATCAATCGACAAATTAGTGAATTTAACGTCCGGTTCATCATCCAGTGACGTCATCAAGTGCCTCTTGACTGAGTTTCTGAAGCCTTGGGAATAGTAAAGTAATTGTATCCTAGCCTGCCATAAACCACCGCCTATGTGGCTTGACAGTGTAAGGTTGGAATTTGAGCGACCTAATGGTTTCCATTTACGAACATGTGCCGTCTTCCATTGATCTGCATGTATATTCTCAAGTTAATTAATAATCATTTAATCAATCAGCAGCGTAAATAAATAATGAAAATGTTAAACACGGGTCTGGCGCATGATCGTAATGGATCGAAAGTGAGACTGGCGACCTTGCCGCTCGATTAATTACCATTGTCACCTGTGCGCTGAAGGCGCATTTAAATCTGATCAGCTCCGCACCAGGAGCCAGTATTGACTTGGTGGTACTGTGATATCTTTGAATATTGGATGTGTAATATAGCATACAAAACTGCTGGCATGTATTTGTAGGCTATATCAAGGTTTTGTTGTTCTGTTTTGCAGATAAATTAGTTGATAAAAAGGTACAGAGGCACGTGATGATTCAAACCAATGGATCTTGTACGAGAACTCAATTCTTCTACTAGCTGCGAAATATCTACGACTGGTCTACAGATTAGCAGCAAATTACATCAAAATGGTATGACTGCATAGATTTAAATCATTCTGAACATATCATTAAATTTAGATCAGAAATTTTACATCCCTTTCCCTGCTTTTGATACTGACGGTTAGTGTGTCTTGGTTCATTAAACACATTAAATGCGCATTGACATTAATACACAAGTGTCTCGGTTGAGAGTGCAGTCGGTAATATTTTTGTTCGATAAACAATATGTCACGGGTTTTAGTCCCAGGCGGGTGCATCTCTGACAGTATCTTAGATACGGACAGTCGTTAAACTTAGCTTTATAACTTTAAAAAAAAATTCGGACCATAGCATTGTTTTGTTTCGGTAGCATTGATATCATTTTTTACAAATAATTTCTAAGGTTATTATTTAGTCAAGTCTGCCACACCGGTTGTGCCTTAGGCTGCATAGACATTTAACTCTTAATTGTCCATTTTGAGCTATTGTGGCATTTTGCGTAGAGCGGCGCTTTATGAATATACTTATTATTACTGTTATGCAACATACAGAACACTTTTGACTGATTGATTGCAGGGTTGATAAACAACGGGCTCATTACGTGGGGTAACAACAACAACAACAAGGAAGATTGTCTAAGTAGAGATGAAGAGATTAGCTCTTATGACACAGCGACTTCAGAACTGAACTCAGCTGGTGACGACGGGAACTCCCTGTGTGACGATCTGACGATACCATTGACCATCAACATTTGTGATGATATCGACAATGATGATAATGATGATGCTAATGATGATGGAAAGACGAGTAAAGACAGTTCTCTGAATGTGTCATTAAATGATGTTGAAATGTCTGCATCTGAAGGTATTTTGTCTGCTGAAATGTCAGTATCTGGATCTCCGGTGGAGTTTGCTGCTGCAGCTAGTCAGACCATGGTAAAATTTTATCATTATCCTATAATTACGTCCCTGACGTCATTCCTGGATGAGAAAATGGACGTTAAACCTTTATTATTATTATTATTATTATTATAATATACTATAAATTTGTTTCTTTTAACTTTGTTGTTATAAAATGTAGATTATAGTGATTATAATTATGACTAATAAATTATTAATAAAATTAATAGTGATATAATGATATTGAATGGAGCCATTTACGATTATAATAATTATTCTTATTCTTATTGGAGGCCACAGTATAATTGTGCATTAGGTTTTAATGTTAATTCTGGTGTTATCATGGGTGTAATTTCTATTATATAGGGAAGAAGTAAAGAACGGCTAATAAATCAATCAATCAATCAATGACGATTTAACGTCCGGCTTTTCACCTAAATGGCGTTGTCTGTGACGTGGCATCATGTAATATATATTTATTATAGAAAACTAAATTGCATAATGTATCTGATGCAGTGCATTATATTGAAATTAGCACTGTAATATTTCTGTATAACATAAACAGAACGTCTCTGGGTCAGCAAGCATCAGATGCTTGTTTTAGAATAAATATATTTCTATAAATATATTTATTTTATATTTAAATTCTATTCTGTGTTGTAGGAGCTTTTCACTCCATTTCATCAGCTTGCAATGGCATCATCCAACTTTTCTATTTCATCATCCAACACCAGTCCAATATTTAAAAATGGAATCAGTACTACTACACTTTCTCTAAATCCTAATCCTTCTTATTCAAACACTAGTCATTTCAGCATATCACCCACCAGTTTCAATGCCACGAATTTAAATATATCTGGAATTAAAGCAGAAGGGAATAAAGAAGGCGACTTTGGGACCTCTCCATATGCTCTGAAAGCCAGAACCACCCCGGCACGCGAGGCGGTGGACCCGGCCAAATACTACACGTTGACTGACGAGCCTGATGGAACTAAATATGCTTGCTCCAAATGTGGAAATGTTTACAAGTGGAGAAAATCGTTGAACAAGCACTGGAAAGAAAAGCACGATGGAGAAATTCCAGAATCAAGGGGTCAGGTGAGAATGAACTCTGGACGTGATAACAAGCCAGCCAAGCAGAGTGTTCCAGTTTCTTCAACTCAGGTTAAGACAATTAGAGCGGGTAAAGGACGGACGGGGTGTTCCCTATCCTGTGGTCCAGTGTCATCTGCATCCGGAATGCAGATCAATTATAAATCTTCTGTAAAGTATCCAACAGCTCAATTCAATATTCCTTCGAGGAACGATTTCAATCTTACTAGTATACTAACAATTGGTGACAAGAAGATAGGGCAGTCAGTGTTATTGCCACATCTACAGAACAACAATCTGATGTCTTCATTGAATCAGAGTATACAAAAATCATCAGCACTCAGCTGTTGGCAAACTGATGGTCCAAAGAAAAATCCAACTGGAATTGCTTTTCAGAATTTGAGTAACTTTGCTCACAATTTTAGTGGCGTCAATTATATAGTCGATAACATGCCGCTTGATATGACGAAAAGTCCTCTAGAAATGTTGTCTTCCTATACCAAGGAATTATCCGAAGGCGCGCTTGATCTTTCCACGAAAGGATCTCCGGTCTTGGAGGCTGGGGATAAATCTGAAAGTCAAATAGATATCGATCAGAACGAGCCTATTGATTTTTCTGTCAAGCCTTGCAAGTCACAGCCCGATACATCTAATCAATCAATAACTGAGAATTATTCTTCAATTCAACAATTTCTGAGCAAGAATAATGCGCCAGAAATGAGTCACAGAGGCCAGATGAGTCATGCAGTCCAGGCTGTGAATCATACTGGCCAGGCGGTGACTCATACAGGCCAGGCTGTGACTCATACAGGCCAGGCTGTGAGTCATACTGCCCAGGCGCTGAGTCATGGCCAGGTAGCTATGACTCATACAGGCCAGCCTGTGAGTCACTCAGGCCAGAAAGGCGTGGCCATAAGATGTAATGTCTGCTGTGCAGTGTTCCCAAGTGTCTCGGACCTAAACAAACATTTCTCTGAGCGCCATAGTGATCTTTTCTGGACCTTTGCTGCCTCTAGTCTTGATGCTAACAACAGTAATGATCCCAACTCTCTCAATACTTCCACTGGTTGCTCTGGAATCAGTCCCCAGTTGTTCAGGTGATTAAATTAAATGTTAATTATAGTTAGAACATAAATTGCAATCGCATAATATAATGGAGTATGTAATCTTTAGTAGTGCGTAATGCTCTATTTACCTATAGTTTTGTCTGAATCGACAGGATCTTGGAGTCCAGTTTATATATGCAGTTTTGATCGTAACACTTTTCTTAGTGTTTTATATTAAACATTTCTGTACTATTTATTTCACGTTTTCCTTGCTCATTTTAATTATATATGGACTGATTTATATATATATATATATATATATATAGCCTATATACATGGACTGATTTATTTATTTTAAGACACCAAAAATATAGAAACTATAATGTGATTCTTAAATACCTGCGCGATTTATTAATTGATTGAATGGTATTAATTTATAGTAAATTATTTGATTTGTTTGATTACTTCAGTGATTGATTGGATACATGACTATGGGCTCAAATTAATGGCACCAGAATTGCCCTTTCTCATGTATGGTATGTAGCGTTTCTTTCAAATGGATGTGACTGCTTTCTAGACAACGACTGATTAATTGATTGATTGATTGATTGATTGGTTGAAGGACTGAAGGATTAGGTACTTTAAGATGGACTCCGGTTAACGACAGCAAGACAGCCATCTCTCAAATATTGTATGAGGCTCCTCACACCAATGATGTTGGCAAGACAACAACTGATTGATTGATTGATTGATTAGGTACTTGACCATGGAGACCAGTGAAAGGCAACAGGACAGCCACCTCTCATGTATTGTTTGTGGGGCCTCTCATCAGTGGATGTGCCACTGAAAGCTTGTTACATGATTGATTGATTGATTGTTTGATTGATTGATTAGGTACTTGACCATGGAGACCAGTGAAAGACAACAGGACAGCCATCTCTCATGTATTGTTTGTGGGGCCTCTCATCAGTGGATGTGGATGCTGGCTAAACACTTCGATCAACAACATCACAGTGTTGCGAATGGTAGAAATCCCTATAGAACGCTTTCTCGAAATGAACAACGGAACTCAGGTGGTTCTCCAGTGTCAACAGTTGGAAGGAATCTATCTAATCCACTTTCTGTGCAGTGTGCACATCTGACGGCTGCACAAAAGCAGACCTTGCACAAACAACGGACTGCGCACACTGATATACCCAAATCTGAGCAATTTCAGAAATTTGATGGAAATTGCATTTCAAATGCCGGATTCACATTTATTCAAAGTGGAAATTGTGGACTGGAAGCCACTGAAATAAATTCAAAGGTAAATTTAACTATTAAATTTAGTTGGTTTGATTAGAGAAAAAAAGGATTAGATTTCAAAGGAAATAACAGATTTGAAAATGTATTATTAGCATAAATAACAAATAAGAAATATAGTTGTCTTAATTTTATTTGTATGATGCATACCTTACTATGAGTTTTGCAGGATACAAATTATTTTTTGAAAAAATAATTTGTTTCTCTTGTAGGCTAATTGGTTGTAATAATTAATTATTATTGATTGCCTTTGATTGTCATTGCCCCTGCCTGCATCTGATTACAATATAATGGTTGGTAGCTAGAGTTCGAAGTCTCTGTGTCATAATTAGATGATCAACCAACGACTAGCATGTAATAGGTCTGGGTACTGACATTAGATGCTCAAGAGTCCAGACGTAATTCATACATGTCATAAGTTAGTATTCTCAATGTAATGTAATCGCTATAAAAACAGAATAACAATTTAATGTGTGTGTTGTTGAGGTTTATAGACGTTGTGTCATAACTAGATGATTAACGTCTGTGTATCCGAGGCCTCTACTTATGACCTCGGTACACACAGGGCAGAGCGCAAGTTTTAAGCTCACAGGACAAAGAAGTGCAATGAAGTCCTGTCCCATTGTCATAATTTAACAATTTAATGGGTAATAATGGCAAAGTTATGGACATAAGATAATAATAATAAAGGTGTTATGAATTTATTTGAAATCAATTTCCCTATAATATTAGTGTTGTCTTCGTACATTGTTTTATGCTTGTTAAATTTAGAAATTTGACTTCCCTAACATCGCCTTCGGGTGAGGAACCGGACGTTAAATCCTCATTGATTAATTGATTGAAACTGTTTAAGAAGGCCTACGACACTTAACTGAAATGTTTCTCTGAAATGTTAAGAGTGTGGTGTACACTAATGTGTAGTGTGCACCCGTGTGCACTGTGCTGTGCACATTGTTTTATAGCACACTTGTCTGTTGAGCAGGAGTCCTCGGCTTCGATTCCAAGCCGGATCCGTCTCTGACAGGATCCTTGTACTACGAAAATCTTGAAATCTTAGCTTAACAGCTGTTATTGTTTTAAAATTTCTGACTTTTATATTTGTCTCTTTTAAAAGACACTTAAAATTTCCTTTTCGAATTCGCATGTATCATAGTCCTCGAGGTGGTCACTGGTCATGGATGACGGTAATGCTCTAATTGCTGTTGCTTATATGTCCCTGAAATCGTCGTCAGATAATGAAACGACGTTAAACCCACATTTATTAATTGATTGATTTTTTTAAACCCTGTGGTTATAACAGCCTGCATTAAGTAAACAACCTGCATGTAATCAGTCCTGTGGGTTTTATACAAACGATTCATTAAGAACGGAATTGTGGCCCGGGTACTCGAGATCGACTAGTTTGGAAGAGCCGCGAAAGCAGACTGCATTAAACCTCATTAGACCACAATGATAGAATGCCATTTTGATGCATTTTGGCAGGTATTCGCTTCTTCGATGTTTGGTATGCTGCCAGATGGCTCTGGTGAGCTGATTCCAGCAGACACAGCCATAGTGATCCCCCAGGCTCCTGAGGATGAGTCATCAACCCCCCTACCTACCATCTCCCACCCTTCCTCCTTCTCTCCATCTCTCGCTCCCTTCTATCTGGTTTGTTGTAGTTATCGTTTATTGGATAAAATGAGAAGAAGGTTTAACGTTCTGTGCCTTACCCGAAGACGATGTCAGGGACCGATATCCAGTGTCTGATCCGAGAAAGTTGAGACTATATCAGCTGAAAACTGTGCGTGGTTTGACAACCGCAGATGTAGAGAAACAAATAATTGTGTAGCGGAATTTGTACATTGGACCTGCTGTTTGGCAGTACACTAGAGAGAGAGACAGAGACAGAGAGAGACAGAGAGAGAGAGAAAGAGTACAAGTTTACCTCTCCGTAAATAATGGACGGAGATAGGAGATATTGTTAAAACTTTGTGTTTTAATTGTATTATTATGCAATTATAATTATATATAAATCAATACATTAGCAATTTAGCATAAAACAGTGGTAACGGTTGTCAGTGGCACTCCCAGCGCTTCAATGCAATATGCTTCTTCGGCGAGACGACATTCCAGAGTTTCTTGAGTTGTTAAATCTAGACTTTTATCTTAGCATAAAAATAATTTTTCAAATGATAAATATCAACTTTATATTTGTACAATCCAGTATTTAGAACCCAGTGCATAAAAAATTAAATTAACATTACCGTATACGGTTACTCAATGTTTATTGATAAGGTTAAGGTATACATCTTTAACGTTCAACGTCCATTCTCTCATCAAGGGATGGTGTCAGGGACGTCAAATGTAGATAATATCCTTTTTTAAATGCATATTGACAAGGATTTTTAAAATTGTATTTTTAGGGATCGTCATCTTCAAGTGGCCAGGGTGAGACGTGTAGAACCGATGCTGATGGCAAGGACTGCTCGCCAGATGATGAGGACAATGGATCGACAGTGTTACCATATGCCTGCGAGTTGTGCGAGTACAGAGCAAGATGGCCGTCTGAGATGACGCAACATATGAAGAATCACTCCGATGAAAAACCTTACAAATGTTCGCGCTGCTCATATAGGTATGATGTAACTTCTGCTTTAAAATAATTATAATATCTGCTCGTATATTACTGTAAAAATGTATATTTGTAGTATTATGTACAAGGAAAACAATCGGCAGCTTTTATATAGCGCACTCTTAACTATGTCTCAGAAGCACATATGAACAGTGAACGGAAGAGTAGTCTAGCCTGCCATAAGCCACGACCTATGTGGCAGGACCTCTGCTTATCTACAAGTTGAGCGACCAAAGGGTCAGTACACAGCAGTCATGGTGCAGACCACTCTACCCTTCACTGCGTCATCTGTGCTAGTCGCCTCTTACGACACATGCAGTTTTCGGTTGGTCTAAATTCTCCAGTTTCCCGCAACCAACGTAGGAAGCTTTGACTACGCTCCATTATTAGGTACGGTGTTTGAGCCTGGGGGATTCTCGATGGTGATGGTGCCTTCAGTACCGAAATAGATGGTAACCTCGGCTCTAGCTAGGCTCGTATATCATATATTTTAATTATAAAATAATGTAATTTTTGGAAGCGAAGTCTTAAATCGAAGTTTTAAATTAACAAACATATATTTATTGTTTTTCCTTGGATATGGCAAAAATGTAAGTCCATTATGTGAAAAATCTGTGATATTATCAATTCTATTCCTGCAGGGGTTTAGCACAGAAACCTTTTATTTTACATAAAATGAATTGATATATTGATATAATAGTCTATAATATTAATAGTCTTTAGAAATTAGAAAGTACTTAACTAAATATATTATAAGACGGAGCATTAATTAATCAATCAATCGTTGCGAATTTAATGTTCGTTTCATCATCTGACGACGACATCAGGGATTAATGACCTGAGGGGAAGCAGGGCACCGAGCCTCCGGCCCCGCAGAGGTCCGAGGCCACGGGCTGGTCGGCGTCGCTGATGCCGTAGGCCTGGGCTTGTGGTGTAGGGTCGAGGGGCACGGGTTCGGTTCAGGGACGGGCAGGAAACAATCCCCAGGAGAGTTCATTGTGAGCATC
>JAQFZF010003596.1:0-11223 GCA_034695365.1 Enchytraeus norvegicus
CAAGACCTTTAATTTGATATATTAAACTTGTTATTAACATAATGAGTAACTATTGTTTCGCTAATATCCCTCACTATCATAACTAATATCGTTATTAATTGTTGATCTGGTAGTCCCATGCTAAATTCAGGGGAAATTCTAGCGTTAATACATTTACACGATGAGTTATATTTTTAATCGTGAATCTATTCATGTTAAGTATATACAGCCAGGTGGAGTACCAACCTTCTGAATGATGTTGTCTGGGGTTGCCTCTCACTGGTACTTCTATTTGAGTCCTCACTAGGTTGTCTCCGCCTGTCATAAGATACAGTTTCATGTTGTTGCTGTTGTCGTTGTTGTTCTTGTTGTTGCTGTTTTTGTTCAGTTGCACCAACTGAGCCTCTGACTGATTGATCATAACGTCTGAATCCTCGATTCACACTTCTACTGGCCGGCTCCCGAACCTCCGCCACAGGCTTGTGATAGTCTACACTTCTGCTCAGTCCCACACGTCTTTCCGCACCCAAGTCCGTTGGAATTCCTGGCATATTAAGCTGTTGAACTCCTCCAATATCATAACTATTATGGCGATTGCCATACTGCATTGGTCCGCCATTGTGATCATATCTGGTTGGATCTACATGCATATAATTGTCTGCGTTGTTGTAGGATGAGGCGTCTTGTACAGTAAAATTAACACGTTTTTCTGTTCCGCTATTTTGATGCTGAAGTTCTCTGGGATTATACACATTTCTCTCAACATTGGAACCTTCTTCTTGGCTAGGTGCACGTTTAATTTCTCGACGATTCGATAATTCAGGCTTATTCGGTTGTATATTGGTCTCTGCAGTATTATAAAAATTCAAATTCATTTTTGAATCCTTTTGCTGGCGCCAAACATTCTGTCCTGTTTCTGCTCTGCCTTGATTAACAGAATACCCCTGATGCGTTGAATGGATTCCAGTCGATACAGTGGTAGAATCTCGTGAACGTCTGACATCATGAGCGGTTCCGTGAATCCGTGTACTTGATGAGTACACGGATTCCATTTCATTTGTGGATGAATGGCTCGCACCATGTCCAACTCTGCCTGAGCCATCCAACCTCCGCTCCGGGTTATGTGAATTCTGCTACATAAATCAGCCAATAATTTTGCTTATTGAACAATCCAAATTTTAGTAACAATAACGGCCATCATAGTGAAACTATTATCTATGACGAAATCGATCACCTTTATTATTTAATAAATGTTTTAATCATTAGGTAGTCTCGATGATCGGTTCTGGTCATGACACAGTTATATAAATTGTTGCTGATGATAAAGAAATTGCGTAATCAGACATCATTATGTCAGTTCTGTAGAAGTCCGGGAGTGAGCTCTTTCATCGGATCCACCAGAATTGCATTTAACCGCTCTATGCATTTGAATTTGTATAGAGCGGGTACACAATAGATAGGCCTATACTTCTTTATAGATTAATTAGGCCTATTGATAAAACATATACATGATATTAGGTTGGATGTATATAATTCAATTGCAGTAGAGGCTCTGCCGCTCTTATTAGGAGATCAATCAGTCAAGCAATCCAGGTGAATTTAACGTCCGTTTCTTCAGCAGACGACAACACTATGGGACAATTCAGAATATGTACCTGTGCTTCGAAATGTGATGATGCAGATGATTCGCTTATAGTTTTATCCACATGATCGGTATGAGGCCACTTTTGAAGACTGTCTCCTGCCAGGCTTTCTATAATATTAATAATGCAGCAATCTTGTATAAGATCCGTCTAAAAATCTGTCTCGTGTTTTTACACGAGACAGATTATGAAGCGCCTTACACTCAATGTAATAAATATAATAAACATAATGAAATGTAAATGAAGCGACAATGTAATAGCAGTATAGGCTATAGATCAATCAGTGAGTATTTATAGCCCGGTTCGTCATCCTAAGGCGATGTCAGGTACGTCCCTAGCAGAAGATGATACTTCGGGCAATTTCAATGAACAATAACAAATGTAATTTCATTTAAATTTAATTTGTCTCTTTTTCATTACAGATGCATACATGTACATATACAACATTCAGAACACTTGAAAAGGTACATAGGCCCGAAAGAACTTACATGTGCTAGGGATACCAGCATGTGCAAATCGAGAAGATAGTTAGTTATATGCGAATAAAAGAAGTGAATTATAGTTTTCAGCAGTCGTATAATAACCATGCAGTAGGACTTTTAAGAGATACGTCGTTCTATTGAATCAGACAATCAATCAATGAGGATTTAACGTTCGATTCCTCACCCGAAGGCGATGTCAGGGACGTCATATGCCATGAACATGTAGAGAGTTCACTGAGAGATAGAGAGATAATTTCCATATAATTACTCGGAATTTTGAAATTGAATAATATGGAATACCTGTTTGACTATTTCTCCAGAGACCATCTGTGTCACTCGGTGCATCGCCCCTTCTAAGTGATACTACATTTCTTGTTGGAACAGATCTTGATCGAGACGCTTGATTATTCCACATCGAACTGGATGACGACGTGGGCTGAAAGTCATTCCGAGGCATTTGGTGTTGCCCATCGTTATAATTTCTCGACTGCTGAAATGATATGGGTATAGTTTCCCTTTCTCCTGAAAGTTTGCGGGAATAATTTTCACGAGGACCAAATTTGTCTTCGCGAACCTCGTTTTGTATATTAGGAACAGCTGCTGTAGACAAATTTTCCTTAATGTTCGGCTTTTCAATATATGATTCAGTCCGCTTTGAGTGAGAATCAGAAAAACTTGAAATTCGTTTCACAGGATCAGTGTTAGAAGCAGTAGACGAAATCCATGGAAGTTTGAGCTTTCGAGCCGATTCTATGTTTGTTTTAGTAGCAACACTGGATTGTCCCGGCGCGACAGAATGTTGAAAGCTTCTGTACCCAGATATTCCAATATTTGACGTAACACTAGGCTTAGTTGTCATTTCTGTTCCAGTCTGGAGTAACTCTGGCTGTGTTGTGACTTTTGGAGGACTGCTTCTTGCTCTATATTGATCCCACCTTCTCGGTGTTTCGGTTGAAGAGGTAGTTGAATCTTGAGATAAAACAGGACGTGTTCTAATTGTTCTAATTGCACTTATATCAGTTTGATTTAATCCAGGCAAAGATTTTGTGTCAGTCTGATCTTTAAATTCGGCTGTTGGATTGATGGACGCAGGGCGAGTGTAAGGTGCTTCATTAGAAGATGTTGCTAATCTATTCCCGTCTTTCAGATTTTGTTTGACTTCTTGCGAGACTGAATTTGTTGGAAAATGTTGATCTCCCTCCGGCCCATTGCCGCTTAAAGTTGACTTGTTGAAAACATCTTTTGAAGGATTATGAGTAAATAATTTGAACTTGTCCTGCGTTTGATCACTATGCCTTAATCTAGATTTGTTAGAATTTTCAAAGTCACTAAAGTACCCTTGTGCTACTGGAGCAGGTTTCCCAGGCTTATTATTTTTATCATCCTTTTGAGCGATGTTAGCTTCTCGGGAATCTGTTGACTGAGAATTTACATCCAAAGAAAAGGAGCGGTTACTAGTGAAGTTACCACTGTCTATATTTTTTGGTTCTTCAGCTTTCAATTGCGGATTTTGAATCATTGGGAAAACTGGACTTACCACAACGCGCTTTTCATTCTTTTTGAATAAATCACCTGTGTCAGACAAATTGCGTGGATTCATATTTTTCCAGTTGCTTCCATTGTTCGATATCTCTACGGCAGTCCTGCTCCATGGAACATTCGATTTTTGTTTTTCTGAAGACTGATATGTAATAGAAGGATCCAGTAAGTCTTTTTTAATTGAAAGACCATGATCAACTGATGGTGAATAATTAACCCCCACACCGGTTGAAGGAATATTAATTTCAGCAGGTCTAAATAAAGAATCGCTCGATGCAATTTGCAAAGTCGTCTTTTGTTTTGGAACGGAAATGTTACGTTGCACTATTCGATCTGTTTGTGGAGTATTTTGATTGCCTGCTAGAGGTATAGAAAGATTTGCATTGAATTTTTTCTCTAAATGCCTATTATCCTGTCCAATTACGGCAAAATGGCTATTATTAGCATTCCTTTTATTAAAATTTTCATAATTGTCTTGATTTATCTTCTGGGAAATGCTGCCGACATATTTATCCCGAATGCTAGTTCCAGAAGTGGCAGTATTTTCTGAAAATCTCGCACCCAACGTATCAACTGAGCTCTCACTCTGAGCTGTGGATGCAGTGGTCTGATGTCTACCAGTTTGTTGTGGTGACACGAATTCATTTTGTGGTTGCTGATAGGTAGAAGCACTTTCAGTTGAGGGGTCAGTAGATCTTGAGTTCAAATTTTGCGCCATCTGTGATCGTGGTCGTGGCTGCACATGAGACATATTTGCTCCTCTATGATCTGCCCTTCCACCATCCACAATCTCTTCTTCTCTTCTTATTGGCTTGACATATGATGTCTTGCTTCCTTGTTGTAAAGGATGCCTGGTATTGGATGCGCTGCTACTGACCAGAGTTTGTTCAGCTCTTAAATCATTAGTTTTGGCAAATATTCCTCTACTTGCAGTAATTGGTCTCCAAGATGTTGATAAGTTTGAATTCGGTTCCTCAATCTCGGACTCACTAGTCATATCATGCCTCTGCGTAATTTGAGGATTTCCTATCAAACGATTACTTACAGCTGTATTACTTCTTACTTTATTTGGATCAACCACAGCTTTTTCTACTAAATATTTTTCATGTATATTTGCCAGCCTTGTTTGAGCATCTGCACTACTTCTTACATTTTCTTGGTCAACTTGAGCTGCTTCTCCTAAATATTTTCCATGTAGATTTGCCACCCTTGCCCGGACATCTCTTTCCCTGGTATTCACTAAATCGTCGTTCTCACTCTCCTCAGTATTTCTTAAAGCATTCCTATGAATCTCCTTGACTTTACGAATACGATCCAGCAGCTGCATGACGTTGGGTTGGGTGTCTTGTATGGCTCTCTTGTAATCCCTTCTGCCCTCATTTGGCTCTGGAGCTGACATTTTTCTTTGTGATAAGAGATCTGTATTATTACCATGATCCACGGCGTAGTCAGTCATTTCTAGAGAACGCTGTTGGTGAGCCTGTAGCATAGCTTGAGCTCTAAGCAGCTCTAGGTTCCTATTCCTATCCAAACGAACTTCAGGAAATTCGACGACTCTGGGAACAGAATAACTCTTTTGTCGCTCACCGCCTTCAAAAGTTGCAGACGAATGTGGGCTTACTTCCCTCGATTTTAATTCAATGTTGAACCTTGAATTCACGTTATGAGATGGTAACGTACTTCTTGATTGATGTCTTAGAAGAGGTTGATGTTCATAGCCAACAGTTTGTGGAGGTTCATTCCTTACAGATGGTTTCACAGTTGAAGTTACCCAAGGCTGGACTCTTGCTGTGACAGCTTGCCTACTCACATTATCCCTCGAAGTTCTAATGGAAGGACTAGTGGAATATGTCCGGCTGTATCGTTGCTGATCTTCCATCGTTGGGTCCTTTTCTACTTTTGATTCCGTTTTTGATGGAGAAGGTACAGGACTTCTTCGCAGGCTTACAATTGTTCTAGATGGACTCTGTGGAGAACTTACTAGCGGCTGAGCTGTTTGCATCGATTCAGTTCTATTAGTTAATTCACGAGCATGTGGGGAAATGGAGAGGCTTAAACTCGTCTTGGATATCCTTGTAGCCTCAGACATTGTCTCAGGTGCTGCTTTTCCGCTCATAGTATCCACATTTTGTGTAGTATTGGCAATGGGTCTAATAGGAGAAAGCATAGCAACTGACTGGGGTTTAACGACAGGTTTTGACATATTCTGAAGCCTCATATTTCTATCAGTATCAGAACCTGCTAAGTTTACACTTGAATCTGATAAACTACCATTATCAGGAGAAGCAAATCTGACGGATTTTATAGTTCTTCTTTCTTTATCATCGGTTGAAAGTCCAGCATTTAAATACCTGTCGTCATTTGAAATCAACCTGATGTTGTCTGCATTACGCAAAGGAAAGTCAAAAGGATCTGGCGTTGGCGAATGGACAGTCGATTCATCCGATGAATCATCAATATTTGTTAATGATCCCGAACCTCTGTAGGATAGCACCAGCCCTATACTACCTATTCCACTTATTATAGCAAAGGGTTTAGATGCCACTTTGACTTTAGCAATTTCTGTGTCGTCGACGAATTTAACCACCTCCGGTTCCACTTCTGGAGTCATGTTCCTCTCTACACAACTCCGACTTCGTAGTCGAATCTCAGGTTGGACATCCTTCGGTTTCCAGAAGTTCTTTGGCTTCATAATGAAGGCTTTGCATTCGCTTCGTATGGCCAGTAATTTACGTTTTATATCGGACAGACCACCTCTGGACGGTTCAGGGACAGGTTCTGCAAGAATCTCTTTAGTAGGTCCAGGTTTAATATGATTAAGTTTTTCTTTGTTTCTTTGGTCAGCAAATGATGCATTTCCTGCGAAAGGCCTTTGCTCGTTGGGTTTATCATCAGAAATAATTTTTGCTGATGAATTTGGCGAAATTGCAGTATTTGTATTCCATGGAACTCCTCGATTAGAAATGGCAGAGGATGCAGACATTGTCGGTGTTGCAGAGTTTGAAACCAACTGAGAACTTTGATTGGAACAGGTTTTGGGGGAAATATTTTTAGGAGTTACGTCGTTTGCATTCCAAGTAACATCACTTTCAGGGCTTGCTGATGAGGTTGAATTTTTCGACGTTACCGAGTTTGCAATCCAAGGAATTTCTCCATGTGAACTTGTTTTTGGTGAGGATTTGTTCGGTGTTATGGAATTTGCAATCCATGGAATGCTTCTATTATAACTTGTTAACGGTGACGACGTTGTCGATGCCATACCGCTTGCAATATTAGGAACTCCGCCATGAGAACTTGTACTAGGTGAGGAATTGTTCGATGTCACAGAATTTGCAATCCACGGTACGCCTCTATTAGTGTTTGTTATTTGTGAAGAACCGCCCAGTGATATTGAATTTGCAATCCAAGGCACACCGTTATTTCTATCCATAGAGGTCGAGGCACTTCGTTCTGGCTTTTTGTCTTGATAATTTGTTGAAACTACTGTTGCCTCATTGGATGCATCTCTTTCTTTAGCACTTCGCATTAATTTATTATCGTTCTCCGGGTCAATTTGCTCATGGCTTGCATTAATTTCGTCATGTGGATTAGGTGCACTTGTAGACCGAGTTTTCACTTTTATTGAACGGTGTTGAATTGGCTGTGAGACATTTTCGGGTTTGAGAGTGCCAGAGGGTGGAAGACTCTTATTCAACGTTATCCCAAGAGTTCTGTTTGGTATAGAAGATGCATATGTTTGATTATTTTCTAAATCTGGTATAGATTCCGCTGCTTTATTTGAGGCACCAGGCTTGGTGTTTAGAGATTCCTTTGCTATTGAAGTAGGTTCTATACCCTTTAAATTAAGATTTAAAGCAACTCTTGCCATTTTTCTACCTATAATAGGAGAACTGAAAGGACTTTCAACCACTGCTGGTCGTTTGACCGTCTGTGGAGTGGCCAATTGTCGAGTGTTCGATGAAACGTCGGAAATCTCTATTGGAAGTTCTAGCCCTGATTTAGATGTAGTTTCTGATTCACTCGCAACTTCAGCTTCATCAATGTTGATACTAGGCACGACCTCTACAATTTTCTTGTCAACCGGTGGATTGACACTATCTCTATTTTCTGGTCGTTTCCGAACACGAGGCGACGCCAATTGGAACCCCACTTGTTTCTTCATCAGTGGTTCACCCTGGTTGGGCGAACTCTTCCAATGTGGATGTAACAGAGACTCAGGTGGAATGATTTTGGGAGTTACTTCCTTTTCTTCTTTCGTACCGCCTGGACCAAAATGATCTGCAGATTGGTGGCCACTCGAATTAACTGGAGGCGCTTCAATTTTCACTTCTGGAACTTGTGCAGGGCTGGAGAGTGAGCGATTTAGTGCAACCACCTTCGTTGATCGAGCTCCAATGCCCTGTGAAAGGCTCGAGCCTTTTGGTTGGGATTGAATGATCCTATTATTGTTCTGATTGAGTTTATCGGACTCATTTTCATCTGGTAAACCCGAAAAGTTATTACTCGATTCTTTCATCAAGGCATTCTTCGTGGCTAAAGAACTACTATCCGAACAACTCGATAATTTTGAATGTTCAGACTGATCGACCGCCACGTTATTATCGAAAGTCTCGTCATCCATACAAGCTCCTGGAGAACGAAATTGGGAAGCTTCTTCATTGGAGACACGCCTCTCCAAACTCTCATGAGCTGAACGGGCAATGCGGGGACCAAAAGGAGTCAGGTTTGGACGTCTGTAGCTCGCCGTGGCTGGTGGTCGGTTTATCATCCCTGTTCTTGAACGAATAGAGTAAATTTTGTCCTCTAGAAACAACAATGAAACAATGATCTGTTAAATCAATATTTACGCAATTCAACTTGTAAATAATTGTATCATAATAAGCATTTTCATTCCGTTCATTTATTTCGTTTTAACTATTTAATATAATCAATTGGTAGCATTTGCATACAGTAACTGTTAAATATGAGTTACCTCCAATATTTGAGTGTTGTTGCGGACGTCCCTGATGTCGTCGTCAGATGATGAAACGGACGTAAAAATCGCATTGGTTGATTGATTGATTATTCCTACTCTTCATGCACTTCAACATTGAAATGTTGTTGTTCTTGAACAATACAACATTATTTATGAAGTCGTTCCATTAGTCGGCTTATTGTAGTGCTTTAGTTATCTATTCAAGTTAACAAAAAATACATTTGTAACTTTACTTTTACTTTTGGAAAAGCGAGTACAGTACTATGTATTCACAGTATTATGTATTTACAGTACTATGTATTCACAGTATTATGTATTTACAGTACTATGTATTCATATGTAATACTCGTATAATAAATGCATTACATGAAACTCACCATATTAAAGTCATGGTCCTAGACCTATAATATAAACGCTCTTTATATACGTATACTGTTCTAGTTGTTGCTGTTGCCCACCCCGAAGACCAGCCGTGGTCCTGATCCTCTCTATCTTCGTCATTGGGAGGGTTCATCCAGGGCTCGCCGCCAGGTATCCAGCAGCTCCGCCGCCTCCCAGGAGTTGTTCCGTAAGTCGATTGGAGCGAGTGTTGTTTGTATTTGCGTACATTGAAAGTGGTTTATGCTGTTCTAGTTTACTCCGTAAGCAAGAGACCTCCGGATCGGCTCTCAGTCGATTCTTTATATGATACCCTGATATCGTCGTCAGATGATGAAACGGACGCTAAACCCGTATTGTATTGTATTGTTGTACCATCTCAAGGAGCAAACATTAAATCTTTTCATACAATGTATTCCTGCACTGTACCTGCATTCTGTTGAGGAAAGTGAGTTCCAGGAACAGGAGGGGCTGAGCAACCCCTCTTCTTGAACATTACAGCTTTTGACACTGAATTACTTAATAACTTATTCACATTGTTTTCCATTCCTGTTGAATTCTCTGCGAGATTCATCTTGATATGATTTTATGAACAAGGAAAACTGCTTCAGCGGCGGCGCCGGTTCTCTCAACTTCTATGTTTTCGTTTTCTGTAGTGTATTTTTAATTATTAGAAATCAGCCTGATCTTGACAGTTGACATTAGGTTTTCGTAACTTTCAATTTCCCTGGAACAACAAAAGACAGTGTAGTGGTATTATCGTCCATGATTATATCACTTTAAAACTAAATGTTTAAATCTTATTTGCAATTTAATCCGTTATCTATTTCACCGGTTCTGCATGTATATTCGAGATTTTATTCTCTTATCGGTTTTTCCGGGGTTCGAACCCATCCATGCAAGCTGAATTCCTGTACTGTAATGATAGAATTATGACATTCTTAACGTTATCAAATTAGCTAAGTAACCGAGCTATTTTGACATGAATAGAAATACAATGACCAAACTAGAATACAAACGGATGACCATTGACCATGCAATGTCAGCTGTAAATCAAAAATCCAAATAGCGGTGGTTTAACGTCCGATTCATCATCTGCGACGATATCATTGACGCCGTGCGTTTAATCTAAAGTTTTTATAATGTATTTACAATGTATTCCTAATACATGTATTTCGAATGTATTTGTTAATGTATTGTTTCGTTCAGGGCCGTAGCCAGGAATTTTTCGGGAGGGGGGGGGGGTTTAAAAAAAATTCCGGATAATGCCGTGAAACGGACCATCGCGGGCCAACCCCATTTGTCAAGGCCACATTAACTAAAGCGATGAGGGGGGATACACTGTACAGCCTATCCCATCGGGGAGGAGGTGGGAGATTATAATTTCTGAGTTTGTTACCAGATTTGGTGTTACCAGTTTGGCAAATCAATAGATAATGGTCTATCGGTGTTCATCAATTTGTAACCCTATAATCCATTTTGTAGACCATTTTTATTCTGGAGGGTGCTCTTAAGGCATGCTTACCACGGTTCAGTTCACCCTCGGGACGCGGCTTATATTAAGTAAGTGGTGGTCAACGATTTCTAAATTCGGGTGGGTCCGAGCTTTGTAGGGTCAAAGTGGCTTCAGGTTAATTTTTCAATACAACAGGTTTTCAGAGTTTCACCTCTGCGAGTTGGGAGAGTTTGAAAAAGCTTTTTATATGTTTCAGATGTTTCCCTAGTCTACGACTCTACTAGTTCAAATTCTCACTGTAAAACAATCTGAGGTCACCTCAGAAAATTTAGTTTTAAACACAGGTTGCTATATATAAGTAGAATTTATTCAATTTAAAATGTATGCATTAAAAAATTCTGAAATTGGTAGAGACTAGCAGTGAGCCGTGTAGGCCAACCTCTGTAAAGGTTAAGAATTTCTCATGTAGGTCAACTGTTTTTAATCTCTTTATGATTGAAAAACTCTTTCAGCTGCTTTGCTAAATGATGCTCTGCTATTTTAACAAGTTTAAATGGCAGAGGATGAATACTTTGGCAACTGCGAAACATTTTTACAATTTTATCAACTTTTGAGTTCATCGAACCATCGATTAACATTTATTTTAATAAATGTTTCCTCATTGAAGATCCAGTATCGAAAATTTTTTAATTATACCACACTGACTGTAACCAGACATCTGGCAATGCATCAGAGAGAGAGAAAGAGAGAGAGAGAGAGAGAGAGAGAGGG
>JAQFZF010003597.1:0-11223 GCA_034695365.1 Enchytraeus norvegicus
GCTTGCATGTGACAAACGCACATGTGTGATACATATTCGATATTGGCCTCGTTTGTTGTTGTTGTTTTTTGTTGTTGTTTTTTACTCCTCCCCAGTTCTGATTTTCTATCTTTGCCTTTTAGATGGCGCACCATGACATCCAGAGCGGATATTTCAATAACCCTCCTGACAACCTGTTTTTGAAATTTCTTGTCGACTGACCTGGGATTCGATCTCGGGTCACTTGCTTCTCAGGCGAACACTCTACAGATGTCGCTAACCCCCTCCCCCTCCTCCCTGTTTTGTCCATATTGAGAATCGGGACCTTTCTAGGAGTCACGCACACAATGGAATATTTCAGTGATTATGCTTCCAATTCTCTTGAATTTTCAAAGTATATTACAAATAGGCTCCTGCTAATACATGCCAAACATTAGGGGAAACACTCCATTACTTTCTTGTTAGAAAATCAATAAGTGGTCTAGATAGTTTGGTAATACTGTGCAGACAATGTACAGCCATTAAACTGAAATTAATTCTATGTAAGCTAATATTTAAAGTCTCAAATTTCAATCGTAAATGAATTTTATATTCAAGGAATTCAGCACACATTGTCGGAATTTTAAATTATATTAAAATATCACCTAAATTAGTTTATGTTAGTATATTGCAGGTGTGATGAAAAATAGTAAATATGTTTAGTTCTTTTTTTTGTTTGTGTATTTTCTATTGCTCTGTATTACTATTTGATAGTGAATAAAGATCATATATATGAAGGCCTATAATATAGTGTCGGGCCTGGGATTCCAACTGTGAACCAATGGTAAGCGAGTCGGACACTCAACCAATGTGCTATTATCTCAGCCGTAAGAATTTAAGCAAAATATCGAATGCCTCAATGCCGTATGCTTCTGTAAGAGCCGACTAACGTAGATAAGGCTTATATTACGGTTCAAGTGGGAAAACAACTACACTGTGAGGCATAACAAGGCACCAAAATATTTTTCGCCATATCTTTCATAATAGTTGACCGATTTGTCTGAAATTTGAATAATGAATCTAAAATGAAATGTGCTTCAAACAAATGGGAACTTGTTACTTTATCTTTGGTGGTTGCTAGGATACCAGCGGCGGAAGTTGATTGTTTGTAAACAAGCAATAACGGCATGGTTTTCACAACAGAATACAATATTTTTATTAAGAATTTGGTACTGCTGAAAGATTACAGCAATCGTCGATTGATTTAAGAGTTCCCGAATAAGGTTTGGAAAAAATGGCCTCGATAAGCTCAATGACCTGAAGCAGCGCCTCGTCAGCGTCTGGTCTCGGCTGAAACAGAGCATCATAGATATGGCCTCCGAGCAGTGGCGGCGAAGGTTGAAGGCCTGTATTTGAGCCATAATTGAACATTTCGAACGATGCTAATTTAAACGCTACTGTTCCTTAGACATTAGTGTTAGAACGTTGCTGTTTCTTACTGTTACTTATTAACAAACTTTAGTTTAATTATGCCAATCTGTATCTATGTTACACAGGCATTATTGACTTAAGTTTTGCAAGTTAGTTTGAAGCTAGTAGTTGGTTGATGTTGTAAATGTTTATATAATTTGTAGCAAATTTATTGATGAAACATCCCCATCAAATTTTATGCAAATCGGCCGACCTGTATGGAAGATAAGGTAAATAATATTTTGGTGCTATTTTTTACTCCTCACAGTTTAGTAAGGAGATTTATAAAGCGCCGCTCTATACGATATGCCACAGTAGCGCTAGTGCAGCTAATTATAAGCCCGATCGAATAGTACAGTTTTAAGTACCACAGTACTACCGTCGTTCATGACAACATCGAGCACAATGAAGCAGTATCAATCTGGTTTGTAAAAACAAAAATAGTAAGAAATTTGTGCAAATCAACATCAAGAAAACATTCATACACACATAGGCCTAAAGCGTACACACACATATACATAAACAGATGTAAACATCGTGCAGATATACATCAGTTTTTTTTAATAGCTTCTGATACATTGTTAAGATGTCATCTAGCGCACCGAGGTTAGCGGTGGCGGTAGTCTAGTGGTTAGCGTGGTGCCCTCAAGCGTAAGACGAATGAAGAGTCATGGGTTCAAATCCAGGTCGGACTACAGAAATAATACAACGCCACCGGTACTGGTTAATTTATGTATCTGCGCTTGCTGCATTAGTGCGCTCTTTACTGCAAAGACAATTGGCTACATAATTAACCACTTGGAAGGAAGACTACAAAAAATACAATGCAAATAAAAGAGATTCAAAATTTTAGAAAAGATGCGCTATTCAAAAGCTACCGTACTTGAATGATTGATAGATTGATGTACAGATACTTGCAAGTACATACACACATACTGTACACACGTCTTGCTTGATGGTGGTATAATTTAGATTTTAGAAATCTTAATTGATCCGTATTGAAATTACTTTTAGTACTTATTAAATTTTACATTAATCTAACTCCTTGTAAAATATTCTACAACCCTACAACCCACAAGATTGTACACATCTTTTAAAATAATGCCACAGTAGAGTTAAATGCAATGACATATGTATAATATTCTACAACATACCAGAATGTAGACATCTTTCTTGCCGTTAGGGTCCACGTTCATGCCCGCAGACTCGGGACTGAGTCCTGTGGGCATGCTAGCATACATCTCATAGCACGTCCGGGTCATGTTAGCGGCAAGGTCAAGGTGAGAGGGGTCAAGGCCGTTCATAGCGCCGAGTGCAAGTGTACCCGGCAGAAAACATGCCAGGTGTTCCTGTTATGATAATATAAATATTACTCGTAAAATAATCATGTCAATTATAATACGTAAAGTAATCAACTATAATGATAATAATATACTACACTGCTACATTATAACTATAAAGTTTTGTTAAAATTCTATGTTCATCTAAGATATAAGGAAATTGGAGCATCCTATGAGACTCTTCATAACAAAATTAGTAAAAAAAAATTTTAGTCAAGGAATATTGGTGACATAATATATATTGAGTACGGCTTTATATCAAATTCTTTATTAGCAACGAATACCCTCACAATTTTCTGTGAAAGTACCCATTATGTAGGCTACTGGGACTCAAAAACTGATATTTAGTGGAAAAACAACGAAGCACCTAACCATTAAGCCTCAGAAATTTGCTAGCAGCCGTGACAGTATAGTTGTAGTAAAGAAGTCAGTATGATAAAACTAAATAGTATAATGTTAACCATTTCCGTTCTGAGTGTATTCTGGTTGGCGTGTAGTTGTCCCATGAAGGCCATATGATTTGGTTCTGTGAAGCGAAGCAGCTTGTTCCTCATTCCTTGTACAGCGTAAACATAGTCATCCTTCAGGCTGTTAGAAAACATAACAACATTGTAAAAACATTTGTGCAAACAATGATAACTTGCTACAGTATTATAAATAATTATTGAAGTTCCTGATGTCATCGTAAGATGATGAAATGGATGTCAAACCAATTATATTAAAAAGAGTTCGATAAATCATGGAATACAAAATAAAAATACAAAAAAACAAAAACAGCAACTAAGAAAGGAAACCAGCATGTTTGTCTCTCACATGTAAATATATACGGAAATTAAAATCTTTTTTAAAAATAATTCAGTAATAACAACTATATCACATTTTAAATACTTGTAGAAGTATAGCAGAGAAGTATCTCAATAATATTACATGGGGGATTGGTGCAATGGTTAGCATGTGCTCCTCAGAAACAAGTGACCAGGAATCGAATCTCAAGTCAGTCAACAAAAGAATAACCCAAGGGTGTCAGGAATGTTTATCAAGCACCTGCGCAAGCTGCTTGTCACGCGATCAAAGGACGAAGGTATGATTAATGAGTGGCAAAAATAACACACAAAACCAGCAACTAAGAAAGGAAACTAGCATGTGCGATCATGCGCACAAATATATGTATATAGAGAAAGTTACGCTAAAGAGAGAGACAGAAAGAGACAGAAAGAGAGAGAGAGCGAGAGACACAGAGAGAGAGCTAACGAGCAGCTCGTACTGATTGAGCTGCTTGCCAATCTGCAGCCATTGTTTCAGTAGATACTCGTACTGTCACCACTCGCTCACCTCTGAGTTAGAGAGAGAGAGAGAGAGAGAGAGAGAGAAAGAGAGAGAGAGACAACGAGTAGCATGTACTGATTGAGCTGTTTTCCAGTTTGTAGCCATTGTTTCAGTAGATACTCGTAGTAACTGTCACCGCTCGCTCCTACACTTATCTCTGAGTGTTTGAACTGACCCTTGACGGCGTTGATGAAGTTTGGCACCAGGCCAAATACCTTACCCGGCATAGTGTGCAGCTTCTCTGATATACCTCGAGCTAGTTTCTGCACAATAATTCAGTGTTACGGAGATGTATAAATGGGAAAGAATAGTGAGAAAGAGAAAGAATTTTTTATTTTTGCTAAGATATTTGACAATATATTTTCAAAGTTGTTCTACTATAAATCAATCAATCAATCAATGAGGATTTAAGGTCCGGTTCCTCACCCGAAGGCGATGTCAGGGACGTCCCAATCGGGATGTGTAATTACAGACAGCATCCAACCACCAGAATACTACTGCAACTGCACAAGCCAAAAAAAGCAAGATCCAAAACACTGCAAGTCCGTTATCCAAGGAAAGAAAGTCTGCTAGGACAGATCTGAATTGGGAAGATATGAGTTACATAAATAAATCATAAATATACTACACTTTTCAATAAGTCAGTCACCATTATCAACCCATAACCTCTCCAGTCGTAGGTGGGAGTAGTAATACTCGAAGCAATACTAATTTATCGCTATTCTTCATGACCCTCAGTTTGATGGAATAAGACTTGTATGTCGATATCAGTTAATAAGTAAAGCATAGACCTCATATTTATCATTGTGCAGACTGCGCGAGAGATCCACAAACTCGAGCTGTATGGTGCCGGCCTCTGCTGCACTGATAACAGAGAACTGGGGGCTGCGCTTACGCAGGTTGATTCTGTTACATGGTATATGTGCCGGGCCCGCTATACAGTGCACCAGTCTATCTCCTAGATCACTCTACAATCAATCAATCTATAGATTAGGCCTAACTCTGCTACATGGTATATATGCTGCACTTGCTATACAGTGCACTAGTGCATCTCCTAGATCACTCTACAATCAATCAATCAATGGTTGATTCTGTTACATGGTATATGAGCCGGGCCTGCGATACATTGCACTAGCCTATCACCTAAGTCATGCTACAATCAATCAATCAATCAACTTAATGGTTGATTCTCTTGCATGGTATATGAGCCAGGTTTGCTCTACGATGCACTAGACTATCTCCTAATCACTCTGTAATAGATCAATCACACAATATTTAGATAAATTAATCATTTAGTTTAACGATAAATCATCAATCAATTGTTCAATCATTTATACAATAATATTCTTAAACAATTGTTAAGTCTCTCAATCATTCTACCATCCACCCAATTGATCACTCAATCAATCATAATATAATCATACGATCTAGAGTTACAGTAAAACTTATTATCTTACTATCAATTAATTTCAGAGTAAAACTATTAGATTTCATTGCAGGAGTCCCATGCTAATAGACAAGAAAAGTTTAATGTTAACCAGGCTTCTATAGCTATAATGGGGCGAGATAGGACGATTTGCTAGATCTCTATGTTGGCAGCAATTTTTTGAAAATCGGCAAATCCTATCAAATTTGCCCTACGAAAATGAGTAAATATGACTATTAACATTTAGATTTCTTTACTATCAAATTTTGGCGCCCTTTTATGGTCTATTGCAGGGCTAAATTGTAACTAGATAAACAGCTTTCCAAAAAATTAATGTTCTGCTCTAATTTTTTCAGGAATGCCCTCAAATTGTGGCAAATTTATACAATACAATACAATACAAATGGACATTTTAAAGCGCCTCTACATACTAAGTATCACAGAAGCGCTGGGCGGTCAATTATACGCCGTAAGCCAGTTTAAATAGAAGAGTCTTTAATTTAATTTAATTTAAATTTTATTTCAATTTAATTTAATTTAATTTAAATTTAGTTTTAAAGTTTTACCGAATACAAACAGTGATTGTTTCTGAAGTTTTAAATGACTAGGTAATGAACTCCAAACTACTGCACCACAAACAGGGAATGCATGCTGACCTAGCGTGCTCAATGCTCAAAACAGTGAAATCATATATAGCATACCACTGCTACTAATCAATAAGTAACAGTACCACCAACACTGACTCTTAGTGCGGAACTGATCCAGTTATTTTTTCACACAGATGTCATTTCCCATTATCTAGCGGCAACTTTTGATCCATTACGATGATACTGTGGCAAATACGTACCGCTTTATCGAGGAAGATTTGATCGCTGGTGAGATGATACGCTGCCAGTAAGCCACCGAGCTCTCTGATCACTATCTCAAACATCTGAACGTCTATGTCCTTGTCAAAGGTCAAGTTGTGCGCCACCCAATCACGCGCAGTCTGGTACTCTGCACATACAATACAATACAAATAATACAATACATACAATAGCATTCCAGTAAATATTCGTGAATATGTTATGAATATGTTAAGCCATTAGTAGCTAGAGCCTCAAAAGTTATAGAAGTAATAGGCCCTATAGTTTGGATAATTTTGGCTATTATAGCAAACTTCTTGCCATCATCAATATGTACTGAGCTATTAATGTACAGTTGGCTATTAATTATATTGTAGTTTATCAATAAATATCCTCAAGATTTTTTGATCTCGTACATCAAATCTGAATTCATCTAAATGTTTGACTAATTGTGTACTTTACTTCTAAAGCATAAAGTTGACAAATTAGCCCGTGCTTAGCCTGTACCTGCTCTCTATAGGTCATCATATACAGGATGGTCTTAAACAATCCTAATTATTGATTATTAAAACACTCCCACTAACCATCCTTCATGTTCATGATGTAGAGTGTATCGAGAGAGTCGACTATCGTCATCCCAACATGCATCCAGTTGATCCAACCCTTGCTCAGGGGCTTAAGCTCATCCTTACCCCACGCATAGCGGGCATAGCTCCCCCACGCGTGCTTCATCGCTTCAACAACAGCCTTCTGTCGAGGGTTCTGTGGTCCTGCAATCAGTCAATCATTCCATCAATCAATCAACAACAGCCTTCTGTCTTGGGTTCTGTAGTCATGCAATCAGTCAGTCAATCAATTAGTCAAGCAGTCAATTAATCAATCAATCAATCAATCAGCAATTCCCTATTGTTGACGGTTCTGTGGTCCTGCAATCAATCAATAAATCAATCAATAAATCAATCAATCAGTCAATCAATCAATCAGCAATTGCCCTCTATTGAGGGTTCTGTGGTCCTGCTTTCAGCCAATAAATCAATCTATCAGTCAATCAACAACAGCCTTCTTTTCTCGGGTTCTGTGGTTATGCAGTCAGTCAATCAATAAATCATTACCAAATCAACCAATCAGTGAATCAATTAATCAATCATTAATCAATCAATCAATAAAATATAAACAAAAGAACTGGACCAAGTATGCTTCATATGTTTCCACTACAGCTATCTGCTATAAATTTAGAGGCTATCAATTTTAACCAGTTTATCAGTATTATTATTTATTAGTAAAATAATAATGAATAAGCTAAAGCCCGAATTAGATTGATTATGCAACTTCAAAAGCAACAAAATCAGGCATTATCAATCTGATATCCTATATAGTATATCAGATTTATAATGTATATATTAATATTTATTAATTTGTCACCAATCAGATATATATCTGATTGGTGACACTATATATCTGATTGGTGACACTATATATCTGATTGGTGACACTATATATCTGATTGATGACACTATATATCTGATTGGTGACACTATATATCTGATTGGTATAATAAAAACAAACGATCTAATAGAAAAGATCTAATAAAACAGACTTTAAATTGACAGATACATTAATAGAAAAGCGGTCATGACTTAGAACTTTATTAATTACTGATTATTTTACATAGACTCACAAACCTTTGAATTCATAAGCAGGTACTTTCAAATGTAACGACTCATTTCTACTGTTTATAGTGCCGTTCTGATTGATTGATGAACTGGAAGATACCTACACAGAGAGACAAAATAAATATGAACAAATTTTTGTAATCTCAGATTAAATTATATTTTTTTTAATGCATAAATTTCAGAGTGATAACCGACCCTCAGCGATACCTGCTTAAAAAATATAATAAGTTTACATGTACAATGGCATATATGGATGTGTATAAAGCGGCTACAGGTGAAAATTATATGTGATGCAGATCGGGGTTGGAGCTGAAGGTGCCCTTTACAGATGGAATTTTAAGCACATGGAGAGTCTCTGCCACTCTCTGTCTATGGATATTATGAAATTATAATTAAAATTATAATTTCCATTTTAATCTTAACCGTAAAATTTTAGAATGCTACAGAAATACATATTCACCGAACAATCATAGATTAAATTTTGATTAATAGGGTAGTATACTAATTTGTAATACACGATTAAAGCATCTGTGTGCCATTTTCACGTGATAACTGAATTTAGTTTTAACCTATTATCTCTAAGTAACTTCCTCTTTCCTATATAACCTTACACCTGTGTATTAATCGTGCCTTTAAAATACAATATCACATTACCTTGTTTCCATGGTGATGATTGTGTATAAACTCAGATTTCTCAGCTTCTGAGTCTTCATTAAACCTTTGACTGATGATAAGATAGAGGACTAGACAGAGCACCAGCGCTCCCACAATAAACTGAATCCTGCGTCGTGCCACCCCGACACCGAATATCCTCACTGCCTGTAGATAGATACAAATAATTATTAACATTATTCTTTGCTAAGCATAAACTAGACCAGCATTTCTCTGTGTTCCGTGGAACACTGAAGCCAGCTGGTGTTCCGCAAAGACATTGTGACATTTTGACTTTGTGACAAAGGCATTGTGACTTTTTTGTAGACTGCAGAAAGTTGCGCAAAAAACAGCAAAGCCAAGTGCTGTATCGCTAGCAAAATGCAGGGACGTACATATTACCGGACCATTCTAATAGGTCTACTAATATGTATTTGACTAAGTCATGAAATTGTAAATTTGGTTGGATCTCATTAGGACTTTCCGTAAACTGTGCACTGATATGTGGGCTAACAAGCACACCCATTGCAGCACTCAAAGGTAACCTTGATCAAAACTAATCTTGATCAAAAGGAGAGAAATTGACAAGTTGATCTACTCGTATTTAAGTCTTGACACATCGTGCAAAAGCTAAGTACAAGAGTTTTAGTCTAGTGCAGTTTTTGATTCACATGAAAACTGAAGATTCACAACAGTTACTATCTGACATAGCGTTCAGGGTTATTCTTTTTTTCGACCTCCTCTCCATATGAGTCTAAATTTTCTGCACTAACATCGATAAAGACCAAAAATTGAGTTAATTGACTTATCTCTCATCCACTAATAAATTCTGTGATGAGATTCAGGCAGGATTTTAATACAGTATTATTTTGATAGCGTTTGCTTCATTTCCAAGTAATGCCCAGTGGTGTTCGTTGCGAGGCAATATTTTTTTGGTGGAGTTGACGATATTTTTGCTCGCTGCTCTCGCAAGAGCTATCATTTTATAACTATTTTAGAAAATGCCGCCCCTTTTTCCGAAATGTCGCCCCTAGGACAAGTGAAGCCTGGGGCGATTCGCCCCCCCTCGCTACGCCACTGGTAATGCCAATTGCTACTCGTACAATTCTTTTCTTGTAAGTTTTACATGGTACAACGTTTTACATGCATATTATAACTGAGTACCGTACGCTGAAAATTCATAAATAATGGTATTTTTTCTGAGATTTCCAAAAAAATTTGGTGTTCCGCGCTACATAAAAGGTTGAGAACAATTGCAATATACTATATAATGAGGATTTAACGTTCGGCTCCTCATTCAAAAGCGCTGTCAGGGAACTCTCAAGCAGACTATGCAACTGCAAGCAGCTCTATACTATCTTAGCATAGGCCTATGCAAGAATTTGGTTTTGATTAAATAGAAATAGTGAGTAGAGCTGTAGCCTTCTGCAAGCTGCTTTACTCTCCATAGCTAAGAGCAACAATCTTTGTATTTAGCTAAGTTTTACGTCTGCATGCTTCCTCATCTCGAATTATGTCCAGCTGGAACCAAACCCACTGCAGCCAGCTTAAAGGCAATATTCGCACATTGTGGCCTAGGCCAGTGTTTCTCAAACTTTGAGGCACCGCGACCCACTAAAAAGTGGCGACCCACCCTATACGAGGTATAGTAGGAATACTTATTGTTTTCGAAATACATGTCATACAATATTGGAGGAGGGGTGGTGGTGGTATGTTTGAGTGTGTTTAACGTCACGGTTCAAAAGCACAACTTGCTGCATAATTAATTATTTAAATTGCTAATTATAGGGTGTGTACTGATCATACTGTGATATGGATTCGATAAAATTACTAGTACGGATGTCACTCAAATGTAAGCTGTGAAAGCACAAACATTTCTTTCTTTTAGACCTCGGCGACCCACCTTGAAGGAATCGGCGACCCACCTGTGTGTCGCCACCCACAGTTTGAGAACCACTGGCCTAAGCTATAATAATAATAATAAGGTTTATCGTCCGTTAGTTCATGCATCCATTGATGATGTCATGGACAATGCGATACATCTAAGGACAGTTGCAGATGGGAATCCGGAAGATTGATGGGATCCACAATCATCTCAGGAATATGAGAGGAGAGCGCAGTGCTTCAGAGATCAGTACAGTGAAGAGAAATTCTTTAACCAGCCAGTGAACGATAATAGAACTGTGGGAGAGAATATCGCAGATAATGGAGCCATTAAGCCGGGTTATCAAGCCTATCTGAACGCAGTAAGGGATAAACCAGAGCTGCTGTTGCAGGGTTAAATATGACTGGAGTGAGCAGTATTTTCCTGCCTATACTCAGATGAAATGCTGAATCATCTCAGAAAAGAATTTCGGCTGAACTGAAGGACGCGCATTCCCCAGCACCAGTGAGAGTTAACGTTGCTCTCAGGAACATGCCACAGTTCGACAAAGCCTTGAGCTATAGGAGACTTTCAGAGAATTTTCAGAAAAGCGGTAATTCTACTTCCGTCAGGCATTGTTTGACAACACAACATTGGTTTTGCTGTAAAT
>JAQFZF010003598.1:0-11223 GCA_034695365.1 Enchytraeus norvegicus
GTACAAGACAACTAACGCAATCACTAGTTAAGGATATCCCTCAGGAAATAAAATTGCCTCCAAGAGAATGTGGAATAGAAACTCTACAGTTATATGCCATGGACCTGCCGTTAGGCAGTACACAGAGAGCGAGAGTCCACAAATAGGAAATTCTGAATAAAACTGTAAGCTTTAAAAAGTAAGACGATTGAACAGCTGTTAAGTCAACGGTTGGCAGGGGTAACGATAGAGCATTTAACGCATTTAAAAGACATCCATCTTTCTGCAAATTTTCCGGTCATTAAACTGTGTCATTGGTACAACTTACTCCAGCAAACACTTCCGAAAAACTTGTATCATTTGATGTGTTAATGCGGTTACTACAAGCAATATAATATCAGCGTAGCTCAATGGTTAACGTGTTACGATCGGCTTGCACCGAAGGTCCGGGTTTCGATTCCCGGAAGAGTCAATCAGAGAGAAAAATCTCTGATTTGCACGGGCCAACCAAGCCCTCCATCCCTTCGTGAGTCGGTTAATTGGAAGTAACTAACTAGTAAGTAGTGGGTGATTGCTTCAGAAGATTCCTTTGGTAACCGCAGGTCTGGCGTATATGATCCAATTGGATTGTATAGAGTGGGGCCCTGCGACGTCGCTGTCAGATTATTGACTTGTATCGCCTGTTGCCTGGATCGCACGGGACGGGATCAGCTCCGCGCCTGTGGTTCAGTAATGAAAATGGCACGATGCCAATACAAACAACCCGCATTTATATGAACACATTATACGCACAGTGAAACTGTGTGAATGATCAGTTGCACTTTAATATCACGATGTGTCATCTTATATTGTAATTTAATATATTTTAATGAATTATTGTAATAAATCTTATATTGTAATCTTATTTTGCGATACAGTAGTTTTTAATATTCCACGGCAGTCAGATTAATTTCAGTCAAGAAATATAATATCCTGTATTTTATTAATTGAAGGTTAATTCCTCAGATGTCATAATAATTTCTAGATACACTGTAGTACCGTTATTGTTTTTGCTTCTTTGTTGTTCTTGATATCGGTGCTTTGTGCTAATTTACAATCCCTACCAGAGTACAGCAGATCCATTGTTGTCATCGGAGGACTAACTAGTTTCACTGTTTTATCTATTCTCTGTTTATTTCTTATTTTCGCATATTTTGATTTAAACAGCTACCATGTTTGGTGAATTAATAAAGATCTCTAATAATAATGAAGATGTAATGAAATCAAAATCAGAGAGAAATAATCATACTTTTTGTCTGAAATATTAGATATAACACTACCGCAACCCATTTTTCAAATGCCCTAAATCAAATACATATATTTATGTATTGCTTCTCACACTTTACCTTCTTCACACCTAAATTGTTGCATTTCTTAAAGTTAAATCTATGGCTTCTGAGGTGGTTTCTCATCGCCTTCTTCAGTTACTGCGTCAGTCGGCTTCTACCAAACGCATGCAGTATCGGCTGGTCTATTCTCGAGTATCACGGATCTAACACAGGGATAACATAACATAATATCTAATGGGTCAGGAAGCATCAGATGCTTCTTTAAGACCCATATTTTGGACAATGGAGAGCCAAGTAGCCATGGAGCAAAGCGCCACAATCGATGTAGCAGCCTAGACCTCCGACAGACTGGAATTTGAGAGACCAATTGGTCCATAATACAGAAATCATAGCCACATAGCCATCAACTCTCCACTGCCGTATCCTCTTCAGTCGCCTCTTACGAACACGCGCAGTTGTCAGTGGGATCAATTCTCAATTTTCCCGAACCCACTCGGGGAACATTGAGCCGAGTAACGTGTTACGTGTTAGAATGTGCATTAGCCAGTGGTCAAAGTGAGCCGGAGCGCCGTTCCGGCTGCTCTGCCGAGCGTTCCGGCTGCTATACAGAGCGTTCCGGCTGCTCTGACTGGGTGTTTAAAGATAGCGTTCCGTCTGCTAATTCGAACCACTTTGACCACTGGCATTAGCCTAAGGAGCACTTTAATTCCGTAAAATAGTGGCTCACGAATAGTGTCCTGTGATTCGGGTCCTTGTTAAAACTAGACTCCTTTAAAAATAGTGTCAAATAAACGAAGGTTTTCATCAAGGATCTATCGTGTACATGCAGGGTAGGCTATAGATAACTATTATAATAATAATTTATTATTTGTGTTTTAATGCTGTTTCAAAAGATACCATTATTACGTAATATAGTATTACATCAAATATCGACAGTATTGAAATATATAACTTGTATTCGTTGGTGTGCTATTCTATATTGACGATATACTACTTTGAGTGTAGCCCCTGTAGCGTTGATAAAGCATAGCAGTTCTGTGTTTGTGATTATTCCGCTGCACCTTGCCGTCTGTTTGTCCTTCCATTGCACCCAGTGACCTCCTTCTCTCTCTCGAGTGTTTTTCCATCTGCCGCCGTAACTGCATAATCGCTCCTGACCTTATTGAAACAAAGAATTTGGGTTACTGAATTGCGGATCTAATATCGGTGCCAAATTTATACCTATCTGAAATAGTCTAGTCTACCTGCCCGGTGTCATAAAAACGCCTTGTGCGTTGTTTATTATTGTTTATTAATATATTTGCGTAATGATTTTAACATCTAGTCTGAAAGCCGAATGAACGTCAGTTTTGTGGCCTAATGGGTACTTCGGTGACAGCTGAGCCCTGGGATTAGAATCTTGAACCTATGAAACCCGAGTCGGACACTATTTAAAACCGATGTACAAACGGACTCCTCCGGTGTGTGCTTTACTACCTGTTGGTCCATACCACAAAAGAAATACAATGCAGTGTGTACTTAGCGCCAGTTTAATCGTCTAACGATGATATCAGGGCCGTGTCTGGCAGCAAACAAATCGTTAAAAAATAATGTTCATCTATATTTTGTCTATAAAACATACTTGCTGTAGGAATGCATAATCTAGCTTCAGCTGCTGAAAGGTCCAGATTTTTTCTAATCTAATCATCCAATTACGATTGACTTGATTTGAACTTCAAGTCCCAAACTTGTCTTCTTTGACCCAATGTTGTAATACGATATGGGGTGATTGGAGGTCAGTAGCTGTCGCACGGGATTGGTGGAGATTAGAACCCAGGGCCCATAGTACCGGTACTGAGTCTTGTCTGTCTGCAAGTCTGTTGTCCATTATTCATCCTAATCGTAATCAGTCGTAATTTGATCTCGGTGTTTGTTGATTTTACTACTAGACTTGGGAACGTTAGTGTGTGTGGTGTGGCACAAGGGAATTAACCTAGAGAATATTATTCAAGCAGGTCAAAGGATTTCAATTTGGTCCAAAAATAAAATAAATAAATTTGATATTTCTTTGTAATGTGTATGTTAATTTGATTTTATCGCCTACAGAACTTTTACAAGTTGACATCATTTGACGTGACTATTTTACTTTAAAATGTGCCAACTTAAAAATTATTCTCAACGATTTTAGAAATGTTTTCTTCACTTTAAAACCTTTCAATATTTTTAACGAATTCAGAACTACAAATCGCACAGTTAAAATTACTCGGTTACATCACACATTTAAATACAATTTGTGCTTGATTATCTCAATAAATCATTACTCAGTTAAACAAATTAAATTCTAGTTGCGCGGCATCGTTGCCTCGTTAACTAGCTAATATATGTTCGGGGGTTCAGTCAATTTTAATCCTATATAAAAGTCCATGATTACTCGGGTTCGTTCGTGTGTATTGATCATTCGCGTTCAAATATTTTTGTAAGAAGAAAATTTTTCGAATCTGTTCCCAAGTCATTTCTGCACTGATATCCTAACACACAAAAATACTTTGAACTGCCTCTTCGACGTGGTTCGTGCGCACGCTATTATGATAAATAAATTGCATTCATTTAACCAAACCAAGTTCTATCCAACCAATTATTATTAGCATAGTTGACGTGTAAAATGTCATGCAAGTCCCAGTGATCATCTGTTTGATGCACTTATCTACGGGTTACATGTAGGATATCTGTATCAAGTTTGGTTTATTGATACATTGCTCACTTCGTTCAAGAGTCACATGTTCAAGTTTTTTTTGCCAATGTCGTCGTGTTGCAGCTTTTAGCAAGCAATTGTGCTTTGTTGCCATTGGTACAGTCATCAAGTTTGTTATCGTGAAAGTTTATCACGAGTTATATCGATTTATTCTGATAGGCTGATAGGCGCTTTGGAAGCAGGTGAGCTGAGTACCGAAATAATTTCCTTCCTTATTTTAGCCTAATGAATATTTCCGGATGACTCTATGATCTTCCTATCTGATTGTTCAGTTAGTACTACTCTGAAGACCGCTGGTTAGCTTGGTAGAATTTTGTGCTAGTCTGTAGCCCGGGATCAACTATTCATCCGGGAGATGAAAGCGAGTTTAAATTCCGTTTAAATTCGAAATGACCGTTATTTATAAATGTACGTGTACGCTTTCCTCACGCTGTTATATTCATTTTACTTATCCATGAAATCTGTAGAGATGGTTTACAGTAGGCTAACTGTTGTAGTGCTTGAATTCAGATGAAATGAATCATCAAGCCTCGTAGTGGTGAAGGCGTCCACAGCACATCTCTTTGTTTGCCCATGCTAATCAGCTCTATCGCTTGAGGGATAACTAAACAGAGAAATGCAAAACCTGCTTTGGTCCTCATAATATTACGTTATATAAATGCACCACCTGCTTTTTCGCATTGTTTTATAGTCTCCTCCGGGTTCCATAGGTACTCGGTTCGCATTCCAGGGCTCGCCCGTCACTAATGTAGCCTTTAGGCCGATATATTTTCGTTGAATTCAGTTAGCCTTTCTAATTATATAGTAGACCTATTTAGCGTATGATATACGCAGCAGGGCAGTGTGAACAACTGCTATCTTTTACAACAATTTTCACATGTTTTGCACAATTAATGTGGCCTATTCGTGCAATTATGTCTTGTACATGTAGTAAAAACATATTTAAATTTTCCCTGTGGAGCTTTAAACTCACAACTGTCGGTCCGATGAGCAGACAACCTTGACGTTAAAATATGAGCGTTTAGTGTCGCATTAATTCCATTAACGTTTTTAACCTTGAGCCACTTGTTACAGGTCGAATACTAACATGTACATTATTTTATAATCCCGTGGATGCCGAAGCCTTGTAGAAATGACGTATAATTTATTATGTTTTATAACCGTTTTGTTAGCCAACTGGAAGATTCCGCAGTTCTATAGTGAATGGAGTAGAACCATGTTCCACATAATCCAAAGTCTAAAACTCCATCTGTTTTTCTCATTGCTTTTCCTTTATGCTTGTATTTCATAGCTACTGATATTTTCAGTCTAGAGTAGCCTGTATCTAGTAGTCTTGGCCATGGCTTCTATGTACTAGACCAATTGGTTGCTCAAATTCCAGACTTGCGGAGGCTTTGCCACATTAATGGCAGGCTAGATTACTTTTCCCTTCACTTTCCCAAAAGCTCATCTGAGATGCCTAGTATTTAAAGGCGCTATAAAATGCCCTTTTGCATTGTATCGGCATCGTATGCCTAATTGGTTTACCTTTCTGTTTGACATTTACATTTCTTATTGGTTATAATGGTTTGTAGGCTATATTTTATAGCTCAATTATTTTAAAAGAGGTCCTTGATATTGTATTCAGATGATGAATACGACGTTAGATGCCCTATTTATTACATTTATTACAAAATTGTTCACTTTAAATATTTATTTACATCTTTTCGTCTGGCTAAGAAGCTGAAGCTGTATGTAACTTAAATTGCGCCGCCTGAAGGCACCAACAGCTTCGAGCGAGTCATGGATTCGAATCGCTTTCTCAAAGCCCCGGGGCCGCGGTCTAGGTTCGAAAACGCAACATGTCTACGCCATGTCTAGATATTGTATACTAATTTATACTGTAAGCCTACGTAAGATTTCGCAAGCATTTAGTCAACGACATTAATTGAACGGTTATGGTTATGAGTTACAGAATTTTACAAGAACGAATAAAATGTTTAGTGTTTTAGGAAAAACTTTCTGTCTGAGGAATGTATTTATTTTAGTGTCAAGGTGACATCATTGTCACCACAGTAGCGTTATTTGTTTGGCTTATATTGTAGAGTAATTGCTTCTGATATAATATTACATAATTAAGTACTTATATACTGCAAAGGTTGTATATATATGACGTGCGTACAGTACGTGCATAATTTATCACATTAGGTTTGTTGAGCGCGATATTAGATTGTTGGTAAAAATTTCTGCCTTGGATCTGTCATCAGGCAGAACACTGGATAACAAGATTCGGCTTAATTTCGTATATTATGTTATTCAGCCTGATTCCTAATAATTAATTAAAACCATAGAAATATTATTATATATATTATTATTATATATAGTGTATATATTAGTATTTCTATGATTAGAACTATTAGATGCTGTAAAAGCTGTAAATGTAAGTTGTAAGCCGTTTGACGTCTGTTTCCATATCTAAGGGTACGGTATTCTCAGAGACGGACCCTTCTGGTACTCTAACCTGTGACATCCTGCTTATCTAGCATGCGCGTTACCTACTACGCTCTCCACCCGGGATAGGGCAATTTATTACAACAATGTGCAAATTGTGCACGTTTCATATTTCACTATAAATCTACCTCACTGTGCTTTCAATATAAATATCCTGAGGAGGGCTGCTGTGGTTAAATAAAGCGGCGTTTAACTTTAAGCAATTTGTAAAATGAATCAGCATGTTTTAAGAAAACAGCTTGAGACGTTGTATTGAACATCCCTGGAGGAGATTTATGATTCCTCAAGTCCGTGTTTAACGCCTGGTGATATAACTTTGATCCTAGCATCATAATGTGGTTGTTAGTAACATTGAACTGGCTCTTGTTAATCGCCATCTAATAAATATTGAACTGTGTGAGACTTGTTATCTGACGATAGAAATCGTTTGGAGCAATCGGTTAATGCAACATATTTCACGATAACAAGCCGCTAATATGATTCGCAAACGTCCTGTACATTGTAGACCTAGAACAATTGTTATCCGGTCTTGCAACACTGGTTGGGGCATATGACAGATTAATTATTAGCATCTTGTTGTCGTGATTATAATAATATATTATATCCTTTAAGAACACGGACGTGTTTACGGACGTGTTTGAAGGTTAGTTCTCGGAAATTGTACATGTACAATTATTGTACATGTGTTTATGAGCAATAATATTATTATGAGATACATTGTGTGTAAACTACAGGCTCTATAAAATGTCCGTTTTGTATGTAGGGTGTTTTGTATGTACCAATGTGAAATTTCGTTAATAATTACTTACAGTTTAACATAGATTATAAATATACTTCTTTGACTAAATTTTGTTGCAGCAGAACTTTGGCATTGCTTCATTTCTAATTTTAGCGACAATTACTGAATTCCAGCTATACATTTTAATTAGTCCAAGTATTAACATTACAGTTTGTTAACATTATCTCTAATTACTTCACTGGAATGTTTTTCACGTTAAAGATTTAAGTACAATAATGTTTCTATTAGGGTACTGTGACAAAGTTATTGCTAAATATTTAGACACAACTGTCAGTAAAATACATCATCGAGATATTTTAACAACTGATTAATTGTTAAAAAAATGTGAGTTAAAAATTCATTGTCAAATTTTGCAAACTTGAAATCAATCTTTTTCTGCAGAATTTATCAGTGAACGAGTGCACGGCCTTTGGGTGCAGAACTAATAAGTTTCCGATGTTACTCGGAAAGATTGCGACTGTTGCTTCTTATCATCTGAAATTTTGTGATTATATTATTACGCTATGGTACAAACTGACAGTGACCAGGGCTAGGGATATTTTAATCAATATTTTGAATTAAATTGTTGGCCTGAAAATTATTCAATATTATTTTAAATATTAAAGTTATAAATATGTATATATATGTATATAATATATTATTTTGCGTTAATTTTCTCTTGCATTTTCATTAATAATTAGTAATTACTGATGCCCTCCGTGTGAGTCTAATAATAACTAATAATGATAGTTTGCGGACTTCTTAATCTAGAGAAGAACCAGGATTTCAAATACGCAGTGCTCTTATTCTTATTCTAGATACACAAATAAAGATAGATCTATTGAATTGATTGAATTGATAGGTCAATTGAATTAACTTTTTAGATTCAGACGGGTTCAGTTTTGGGCTTCAGTAATCTAAAAAATTGTCTTTGGAAAATTCGTTTCCCTTTTCACTCAACCAGTCCCTCTAAAATTAGACCTCCAACTTCCTTGACTACCTAGTATTATATACATGTAATCTGACTAACTGGATACTATCGCTGCACATTATTATCAGAGCGGAAACCACAGTATCAGATATTATGCATGTGTTCTTATCCAGATTGTCGCAAAATGGCACTGTTGTTCTACCATGTACAATCGCTTTTGATAAATTGCAGACGGAAATGTTCAGTATGGACTAATTATATTTTTAATACATATATACATGTGTATCTATAAGATAATTTGTTAGAGCGCGGATAAAGCGACTTTTCTTGGGCAGCAAAATTCTTCAATCTTTGTCTGATGCATTATAATAAGAAAAGAAAAATAATAATCTCAGAACAGAAATGTGGGATCAGCGCGAGACCTCCTCTTTTAGCAGAGACTCTCAGCATTCTCTGCCTTGAGATCTCTGGCGAAGGAGAGTAGATTCAGTCAAATAATATAGGACTGTAGTCACGTTAATATTGGCTTAATGATTCATGTTCTAAAATACTAGTTTGTTATCTGCATTACAGTCTGTCTTATCGTTTTGTTATGATATTGTTCACTATCTCGATGATTCTGAATCTAAAGTGACGCTATCAAGTTTCTTTATCAGAATATCATCTGTGCACGAGTACCACATCACGATAGACTTCTTAGAAATGTCTTGTTCTCACTTTTCTGCAGTAAAGATACATGTCAGGTTGTCAAAAGTAAAAGTTTATAGAGCATGTTACTTCTTTGTCATTAATGCACAATGCTGAATTGTATTTGCTAATTAATTGAAGTACAATCCTATCCATTTTTATCATTGATAGAACGTTAAATCAAATAGGGGCCTAACGTTATTATTACGTACAGCCTGCAAACTGCGAAGGTTTCGATCATTAATATGTCGAACTTGAGAGAATAGTAAGAAATTATCCCTTATATCGCCGTCAGATGATGATATAAACTTTGAATTCGCATTTATTTGATAACGGGTAATGATAAAAAGATCTACGTTGTTGTTGTTGCTCACCCAGGCTGTTAGCTGTGCTGCCAGCAACCTCCATCAACGTTATTTTTGAAAGGGGTCATCCAGGACCCGCCGCCAGGTTTCTAGCAGCTCCGTCGCTTCGCAGGGGTTTGTCCATAAGTCAAGTGGTGTGAGTGTTGTTGGAATTATTTTGTTTGCACAGAAATATGTATTGTGTTGATCTACGTCCCATTTATGTGTAACCTTAGAATAAAACCTCTGTGATTGCTGACTCTCATCACGTTATTGAGGTCCGGGAAAAAATGTCCCCACCAGCTCGTGCCTGTATTACGGGCTTTACCACTAATAAATTCACTATTAAATTTTGATTCAATTCATCTGGTTATGAATATCTTAAATATCAAGGGATTAAATCATGATACAGGCTAGGATTAGTGTTCAATTTGGACAGAGAGTAATACTCAGAGAAGTATAGAGATAAAACACGTGGTGTGTGGTCTGACGTATTGTGCTGAGCGAGTGTTTGTTTACCCGGTGAAGTGGCATCTGCCGTAGTGCCGGTATACTACAGGACTGATACCTTCCTGAATCGTAAAATCCCGTCTGCATAATTGTATAAGGTTTTATTCATAGTAGGCCTAGCCTATAACTTTGGCCCTAAAATACGTACCTATTATATCGATCTTTTAGATTTTTTTATTTTAAATTTATCAATTTTTTAACTTTTAGAGAACATAATGGGATGGGTGTTAAACAAGCATCTGATGCTTCCTGACCCGGTAGTGTTATGTTATGTTATGTATGATCTCTATTACGTAACCTCGGGTAGAAAGTTCCAATTCAGTTCGAAATTGTTTAAACTATGCATATTTGGATGTACTCTCATAAGCTGTGTTTCTGTACAATGCGAGCTTTCAATATTTTGCAAAGAAAATACAAGGCGCCAGTAAATGTTTGTGCTATACATATATTTGTGCTTCATTTTTTGTACTTATCTGCTTTTACACTAGTAGAGTCCTCGACATTGAGGATAAATTTCATTTGAATAGATACAATCTGCATGCTAATATGTTACCACATTTCCACACATTACGAACCCACTCTGTGTATTATGCGTTACAGGTGTGTCGGGGAGCCTGACATGCGCTGATGGGGAAGCAGCATGCGCGGACGGGTCCCGGTGCTACCCCCTCACCGATCAGTGCGACAAGATCCCGGACTGTCCGGACTCGAGCGACGAGTCCGAGTGCAACATGCAGTGTCCCGCCGGTGATGTCCTGTGTCGCCCGGACAGCATCTGTCTCCCGCCCAACTACAAGTGCGACGGTGTCTCCGACTGTTCGGACAACTCTGACGAGAAGGACTGTGATAGAGTAGAGTTCCAGTGCTCTCTGGAGTCAGAGTTCAAGTGTGAGACGGAGAGGCTGTGTGTGGTGAGCCTGCAGAGGTGTGATGGTGTGGAACACTGTGCTGATGGGTCTGATGAGAAGAACTGCGGCGACAGTCATGGTCATGGTACGTTGTTTTTCCTCCTTTTATAGTAAATACTTTATAACATTGCGCTCGATACGCCGTTAATAATCTATTGTAATCGATTAATATGCATATAGTTTTATTATTCACCAACGTGGTAGCAGTACAACAGTGTAAATTTAATATAAAAGGCAATGAGCAGTGGCGCCTACCAATGGGGGGGGGGTTGAGAATCATTGGGTTTTTGGACGAAACTGGAGGGGGGGGGGTCTGAGTATAAACACCCCCCAGAATCTCCCACTCCAACGGGGGGGGGGGGGGGGGGTTAGACGCCACTGGCAATGAGTCCTGCAATGAAATAATGAAGAAAAATAAAAATAAATTATATAATTAAATAGTAATATAGTCAGCAACTTGTAAGAAACTCGTTCAAAGGGGAAAGAACCAAACAAACTGACGCGTGTCTCCAGTCTTAGATCCATGGATCTTTTTGA
>JAQFZF010003599.1:0-11222 GCA_034695365.1 Enchytraeus norvegicus
AAGGCCTTCTCTCGTTGGTCGCCGGTGATACAATGGGACCTTCTGCCGATTTCATCTATGAAATCTGTGCCGGCAATGTTGACGGGCCACAGGGTCTCAAAAGCTATAGGAACGAATGTGTAACGATTCATTATTGCAGCGTATTTTTGTAGTTTCTTACAAGCTGCTACTTCAGCAGCTGAACCAGCAGCTGCGCTGGAAGTATTGACGTTACAGTGACATCCCACATTTATATATGTATATAATATTTAAATATATATATTAGTGAGTTGTACTTCAGAATTCAATTTTTAATCTATCTCGGCGTATCTAATGAAGTTTTATGCGATTAATAAAGGTATTTCATATAATGTATTTTTATCTCAATTATTGCAAAACTTACAAAAATCAGGTTGCTAGTCCTATTTCGAGATAAAATAAAGTATAATGGTAAAGGGTAAAATTCCATAAAAAATTTATCCACGTATTCAATGCTCTGCCAAAAGGCAGGTCCAGTTTCAAATTCATGTACAGGATACATTCTCCTTCAATACGGAGCACACCATTGATCAAAACCGACAATCGACACCTTCACAAAGGCTTTGCTTTACCCCACTTAAACGTCTGATGTGGTTTTCAACTGCCTCCCGACTGTGTCTGTTGGCTTCCAAGAAACACGTGCAGCTATATAGTGATCCATTATTTTGCGTCCTGGGTCCAACACGGGTATAATAATTCAATTTTAATACAGGTGATATTCTATGTTTATTATTAGTTTAAATGGTACAAATATAAATATATTATATATATGTGTTTATACACTATGTTTAATACCAGTGTTTATATACTATATATATAACCAAGCCATCCATCGCCTGTGAATCGGTTAATTGGAAGCAATTAGTGCGTATTAATAATTGTCCCGGCTGGATGGTCCAGTCGGAAGCTTGCCTGACAAGCAGGAGGCCATGGGTTCGATTCCCAGCGGGATCCAGCTCTGACAGTATCCTTCAGTGCTCCCAGATGTCCTATAAATCCTATAATTCCTATAGTTCTGAAAAATGTCCTATATTGTCCTATATTTTTGGCCTGTTCTATATTATACATTTATGAAATGTCCTATATGTTCTATATTTTCCTACAAATAATTCTTATCTGCTTACAATATAGTATATCCATGTGCGAAAATTTTGTTATAAATGAACTGGGATTAAAAAAATTGGCTCCCTCCGCTCTCAGTGTTTCTTCACTTTATTAAAAATGTTGCGAGCTAAAACTTTGTTTTCCTGGTTTTCCTCTCGCATTTCTTGAACATTTTGAAGAAGTGTAGGCACAAATAAAACATAGATGCGAATTTAACGACATTATAGCTTCTTCTTTCTACGCAATGTCCTATATTTTTGAATGGTGTGTCCTATATTTTTTGGGGCTGTCCTACATTTTTTTCAAAATCTGCTGGGACCACTGATCCTTAGATACGGAAGCAAGCGCTAAACTTAGCTTTACAATTTTTAGTTAGGTAATACTCAGAAGATTACAAAGATTACCACAGGTCTCTCGTGTTTGAGCAAATTAACAAATTATTATAGTTATCAATTAATAAATGATAAAATAATGGTCAAATTGTAGAATGTAATGGATTAGGAGGCAAAAAATTCGAGACTGTGGGTGCAGCCAATTTAATCTTGTGATTTAATATATGATAATTTTGCAAATTTCTAGTATTTATATATCCTATGTAGACCTTTTCAGGGTGTTAAAATTTATTTATTTTATTATTTATCATGATATTTCAGGGATACTTTCCATCTCTAGTCCAGAAGGTCTACCTTCTTCAGCCTACGGGCTTCCTGCAGAAAACTTTCGCCGATGGAAGCCTAAAGTTTCTCAGAGATGATTTCAAGTTCAAGGTAAGCCTTGTTTTAAATTATTTTTTGCTATTATTTAGTGTGCAATTTTTCGCTTTTGTAGGCCTATCATTTTTTGGGTATTGCTCTTGACCACTCTACAGGATCAACATGATCGTGTATGTATGTGTGTATGTATGTGTAAGTATTGCTCTTGACCCTCTAGAGGAGCTCCACGCATGTGTGTCTGTATGTGTAGGTATGTATTGATACATGTATAACATATATATGTTTATGTATGTGTGTATGCTTGCATGTGTAGGTACAACTCTTGACCACTGTATATGTGTATGTATGTGTATATGTACATTGTGTGTGAATGGCATTGTATACATGTATGTGTAGGTATTGCTCTTGAGCACTGTATATGTGTATGTATGTGAGTAAGTATGTGTACAGGTATGCGTAGGTATTGCTCTTGACCACTCTAAAGGAACTCCAAGTATGTGTGCATGTATGTGTAGATATTGCTCTTAACCATTCTATATGTAGAATGCCATTGTATAGGTATGCGTGCCTGCATGTGTACTATTGTGTAGGTATTGCTATCGACCACTCTATAAGAGTTCCACGATATGCGTGTGTATGTGTATAACACTGTATAATGTGTATATGTGTGACTGTGCATGTATGTGTAGGTATGGCTCTTGATCGCTGTAAATGTGAATGTGTGTGTAATTTGTATGCATATGTGTAAGCATGTGTGTACGTATGTGTAGATATTGCTGTTAACCACTCTAGAGAAGCTGCATGGTCATGTATGCGTTTATGTATGTTTAAGCATGTGTGCATGTATGTGTAGGTATTTGCTCTTAACCCATGTATATGTGTATGCGTGTGTGTATGTATGTGTAGGTATTGCTCTTAACCACTCTAGAGGAGCTCCACGATCATGTGTGTGTATGTGTGTATCAGTGTATGTGTGTATGTATGTTTAGGTGTTGCTCTTGACCACTCTAGAGGAGCTCCATGATCACGTCTCCAAGGATCAGTTGACGTCAGATCTCGGTGGTTCTCTAATCTTTAACGTACAGGAGTGGGTCCAACACAGAGCAGTGAGCATTCAGTCAATCAATCTATCGATGAACTAATCAATCAATCAATGTTCTCTCTCTCACTTTGTGATGCAAGGCTCTTTTGTAAGGCGCAAATTTCTTCTCAATTTCCACTAGCTAGCCTAAGCAGCGAGTTGGGCCTATATTAATTAATTGATAAATTAATAAAAGTAATTAATTTTAAAATGTTAAATTTTTATTATTAAATGTATAAATAATAATATTATTATCATGGATTATCAAAGAACGAGGTATATCTTCACAAGGGAATTATACATAACCCATGTATGAGTGTACTTATACATTTAACTACTGATAAAAAACGGTGTTGTTAAATTGTAGCTAATAATTATTATTGTTCTTTGCAACGATACATAAATTTAATTGGACGACTCGTCACTTCTTGTGAATTTCATTAATTATAATAATGTTCTATATTGCTAGTCCATGATATTATTTACTTTCATTTTGCGTATGATTCTGAAATTGTAAAGAATATAATTACTAAAGAAATTTAGATTAATAATTATATGTGCAGACACCATTATAATATAACTTATTAGCTAAATATGATCTAATTAAACACATTTGGAACGAAGATATTATAGCTCCTTTCGATTTTCTGCAGGCTTTGGAGAAATTCTCAGACAACATCAATCGGATAGCAGAAACTTTGAGGGAATTATGTGGCGGTCTGCAAGAAACGGATTTTCCTAACGACGTATCTCAAACAGACGAGCTGATTCAAGACCACGAGGTTGGTAATAATAATAATAATAGTGTATGTTATTAATCTCGCAGATGGCTAGCTGGTCGAGATTCGTTTCCAAATCGTTCAGCTAGTGCAGTCGACAGAGCGTGTCTCAGTAGATGTACGCCGATGCTGCCATTGTAATAATTATTTTTATTTCTTTCTTCTATTTTCACATATGTCAGAACGCACATGCTAGTTGCCTTGCTTAGATGCTGTTTTTGTGTTTTGTCATTTTCTTTGCCAATCCATGATTCATCGTTCCTTTGCCTTTTTATGACGCTTCAAGCTGCCAAAGCAGGTACACAACAAACCTAGCAAACACTCTGGGATTTTTCTTTGTCGACTGACCGGAACTTGAACCTGGACCACTTGGTTTTGAGACGAACACTCTATCAATGTCGTTAAACCATCTAACCACCTCAATCAGTCACCAACTCCAAAATTTATGTCCCAACAATAACAACCAACCTCTCTCCGAAGATACCTCTCCATGTCGCCAATATCTACACTCCTACACGTTACCCGAACATTCGATACACGCATGATGGTCTAGACATCACAAACTGCTTTTCCCAATGCTAATTCTTCTGCTAATTCTTGAAAATCTCCTTACCACAGGAGATGCTCATTCTGAAGCCTGGCATACTTCAATCACTGACGACAGAAGGTCCTATATTCAGTACATCTTTCAACCCTCTGATCAAATCATATACTCAAACATAGACACATCTAACAGAATCCGAAATTTCATTAAATATATAAGACGTAATTTTCTAAAATAAATAAATGCAAAATAATTTTACAAAATAAATAAATGAGTGCATATGATAAACTCCAAATCAATGACGGTTTAACGTCCGGTTAATCATATTATCTGACGACGATATCAAAGACGTATGATGTACGATATACCAGGTCGTGAGGCAGGAGATAATGGAGGATATAGAGTCTACCATCGGACACGGAGAGGGGGCTCCTCGAGTCCTGCAGGGCACTTTGAGGAGTAAAGCTGTATTGTATTCTATTGCATTGTGTAGGTTGTGAGGCAGGAGGTAAGGGAGGACATAGAGTCGACGATCAGACATGGGGAGGGGCTGCTCGAGTCCTTTCACACGGTCAGGGACAGCGAGGGGACCGAGGTGGTGCTCCAGGGCTCCACGCCCCTACCTAGGTTCCACCAGGAGCATCTAGGGTCCGCCGAGAGGTATGCTAATATATCAAATGTTTAAAATGAAAATAAAGGTATTCCTTAAATATAGTTAATCTATCATCGATGGACTAAGCTATTGTTCAAGGGAAAAAATATGATAAATTATGGATAATAAATCGGTCAGTGTTGTCAAATTATTTTTAAAAATCCATTTAATAATAAGTTATTCATAAATAAATAAATTAATTAAAAATCGGCCATAAGGCAGGGGGAAGTCTTGCAGGAGTCCCATGTCACGATCAGGGACAGCGAGGGGGCCGAGGCGTGCTTCAGGGCTCCACGCCCCTTCCTAGGCTCCACGAGGAGCATCTGGGGTCCACCGAGAGATAATTAATAATTAAATTATATCTGTACTAGGGAAATAAAGGAATAAAGGAATAAAGGTACTTCTTGGAGCAAATAATTATTAAATAGCAATAATACTTATAAGTCTAAGAAATGGATCCGTAAGAAAGGACCAGTTAATATTACAAGTGTTGTTAGAGACGTCCCTGATATTGTTGTCAGATGATGAGATGGACATTAAACCCGTAATGTTTTATTGCTGTTGCAAGGCTGCTGGTGGCACCAAAATTATTGTTACACATAATTGTGTGTTAACTTTATTTGGCCGGGGATGGCCTTTGGCCACTCTCCACGGTCAAATATAAGGCCTCGTGTTTGCAAGACCGCAAGGCCAACTATTTACCCTCAATCCCCACAATAAAGAAAATCCTCTAGAAAGGTGGTTACTAATTTTTTACATGCGTGTTCCTAAGAGGCGGCTAAAGCAGATGCGGCAATGAAAGGTTTGGTAGCCATGTGACAATATTTTATGTGCAAAAAACAATTATTCTTTCAATTTTTATCGTTCGAGGCTTCTATACCGGTTGTTGCCTTTTGGCCACAACCTTTTGTTTTGATAATTAAAAAGTTATTTGGTAATTGTAATTGTAATTGTAGCTGTAATTGTTGTGAACTAAATGTTTAACTAAGAAAGAAAAGTGAAATTTGTATATCATGTTTTTCGAATTGCGTTAATTCAAACAAATTTTCAATTCACAAACGTGTTCAATTTTGCTCATAATAGTCCGGGTTTCGATTCCAGATCGAGTCAATCAGAGAGTAAATTCTCGGATGTTCAACGGACCAAATAAACCCTCCATCCCGTCGTGTGTCGGTTATTTGAGAGCAATTAGTACGTAGTTGGTGACTGCTGCAGAAGATTGCGAAGGTGAAATGGGTCTGACGTATGATTGTAATATAAAATGATGCTGGCGACCTTACTGCTAGATCAATGTAAATTGTCAAGTGTGAGTTGAAACGCATTGCACCTGGATCAGCTCCGAAACACAGGGGTCAATTCTGACTTATGGTATTCTTTTACCTTTAGCCTACTTATAATTATCATGTAATGTGTACATATATAATGCAGATTACTTGGTCAGCTGTCGACAACGGCGAAAAACTTTGAGAAGTTTTGGAGTCACCATCGACAGAAGCTGAATCAATGCTTACAACTGAGGAAATTCGAGGAGGAGTTCAAACATGTAAATTAATCAATCAGTTAAGATTATTAATGTCCGGTTCCTCACCTAAAGGCGATAAAAGCAGTGGCGGATCTAGGAGATTTTCACGAGAGGGAGCAATGCTTCATTACTGACCGAACATTTTCGATCAGGTGGGCGAGATTAAATCGAAGCTAACGAGGGGGGATAATTGGTATTTTAATGGGTCAAATCAAATTGTAATAATCGTTAAATTGAGGGGGACAATGATCCCCTCTCTCATACCTCACATTAAAGGGCCCCCTTGCAAAGCATGTCCCAAGAGGATTAAATACTGCTACTTTGCTATTAATAGACAATTGGATACTATACATTTGAGACTACTGGAAGTTTTAAATCACTAGAAAACGTCTGCATATGCTTAGTCCTGAGAAATCAAGATAACAAATTAGTGCAAGTCCATTTCGAGGTGTTTCTAGATCAGATTAAGTTTGCCAGATTGATTGACTGATTTTATAAATTGTTTGATTGATCAAGTGATTGATAGTCATTAATTAATTGGATCAATGAAATGAGCTATCCATTCTTTGATTGCTTTACTAATTCATATATTGATTGATTTATCTATTTATTTAATTAATAATTTAGTCGATTTTCATATATATTATTCGTATATATTAGACATTTATTATGTTCATATATTTACTTCCCTAACTTCGCCTTCGGGTGAGGAATCGGACGTTAAATTGTTATTTTTGGGAAGAGTAATGAATACCTTAATATTAAAGACAATTGTAGTATTAGTAATTTCCTAATAACAATTTATTGTTAATTTTTTCTAATTGCTGCCTATATAACTAATTTGGTTGATTGAATGATTGATTGATTGACTGATTGAATGATTAATTGATTGATTTATGCGGGTACAGTTTTCAAGAAAGAAGCATATATCTAGTCTCAACAATAAAACAGATTTTGGGGGCGCTTTATTGATTGATTGATTGATTTATTTATTTATTGATTGATTGATTAACTATGCAGCTACATTTCTCTTTTAGAGGCAAATATATATTGTCGCAAAAAGTACTATGACAGAAATATAGGATGACTGATTGATTGATTGACTGACTGACCGTTTAATTCATTGACTAACTTATCGAGGGATTGACTAATTCATTGACTGAATGATTATACAGCTACAGTTTCAGGAGAAAAGCACATATCTAGTCTCAACATTATTGGATGATTGACTTATTGATTGACTGATGGATTGGTTGATTGATTGATAGATCGATTGATTGATTGATTGATTGATTGATTGATTGATTATGCAGCTACAATTTTCTGGAGAGAAGCACATATCTAGTCTCAACACAATGACAGAGAGCGGAGGTGATTCACTGATTAAAGTCGATGCTTTGTTGAATGAACTCCAGCAGTTCGAATGCTCTACTAAGGTATGTAATTTGTAGGTATATATAGTTTAATTTATATATAATTTAAAGGTATGTATTGGTTCAGTATGTCTCCAAGGCTCAGTAGGTTTGAGTGTGTTTAACGTCAAGGTTCAGAAGAACAAGGCTTCTCTTCAAGACGGCTCAACACAATCGAGCACTACCGTCACAAAGATTAGGGTTAAGCTTAATACAACTTTACCCACAAAGCGTCTTGCAGTCTATTACAGACCGCCGAGTAGGAGCATATTAGTCTCTAATTAGGCTCAGTGTGTAAACGCTTTGGTATTTATGCTGAAGGTTTAGCGTGGAAGGTCTGGGTTTTGATTCCCGATCGAGTCACTCAGAGAGTAAGATCTCGGATGTACAAAGGGCCAACCAAGCCTTTTATCGCCTTTTGGGTCGGATAGTTGGATGCAATAATAGAGCGTAGTAGGTGACTACTTCGGAATATTGCGAAGGTTACCACAGGTCTAGCGTGGTAACCTTCGATAGAACTTCTAATTGGATTGTATAGAGTGGGGCTGGCGACCTCACCGTCGGATTAATGTCTTTGTCAACTGTGAGCTGCAATCGCTCAGACTCGGGATCAGCTCCGCGCCTACGTTCGGTAACGAATATTGCACACAACCTTTACCTTTACTGGTTATTTCGTTATTCTCTCTCTCACTTCAGATACCATGTCCATTAAGGACGTATGTAATCATGGTTCGCCATGATTTACTATGGAATTTTTGTTGAAGTAGTTTCCCGTTGCCTACTCCAAAGTGTTTTTAAAGAGACGCCATCTCGATATTCGCAAATTGCAAATTTGAACATTCACATCAATCAATTAGTTTAATTTAATTTAATTTAATCAGCTTTTATTTATGGAACTTTGAAGAATTTTATTAGAAGCGCATTGGACAGTTAAATTTGGGGGGCATTTTCTAATTTCAACAAGTTTATATTGAATGATTTATATATTTAAATGATTAGACCTATTAGGCTTTTATAGTATTATAGATCTACATCAATGGACAATGTCATTTTAATAATGTATTTGTATTATATTTAATTTTAATTACTGAAATATTAATTATAATACTGCTATTAGTTATTCATATTCTTCAATTTAGTATTGTATGTTGTCAGAACTATAATAGTTGTCATTGGATTGTGTATAATGCTACTTGCTGTTCGTTATCTTCAAGTATTAAACACCAATATTTTGAACCCGCTGCATAAATTTATGTTTTCCTGAGTATTTGTCTATGATAAGGTAGCTCTTTGGGTTCTTCCATTTAGGAGAAGAGCTTACAGCTCAAATTAAAAAGAACCATACATTATATTGTGTGTAACTATAAAACTTCAAGTTTGAGCACAAATTTTGTTTACAATAACATTTACTTAAACATTGATTCATTTAACAAAGAAAAATACCTGATTGAAATCATTGTTAACTTAATACAATGATGTTTAAGTATAGGTTAGAATTTCATACTGGAATAGTAAAAAATGCCGGCACAGACTTCATAGATGAAATCGGCAGAAGGTCCCTTTGTATCACAGGCGACCAACGCGAGAAGGCCTTCCTCTGGCAACGACTGTCCATGGCGCTGCAACGCTACAATGCAGTATGCTTTCGCGGCACGTTTAAGAACATGGCATTCCTAAGATTAGGAGATTTATTGTAACTGCTATATTTTATCATAATAAACACAATGCATCTATTTTATCATATTTTTAGCCCAGGGTCGTTTACCACCCAGGGCATTAAAAAGCAAAAACTAGAAAATTAGTAGAAATGCATGTATATATAATTATCGCAGTAATAAAATTTAATTTCACAAAACACAACTATTATACTAAATTCTAATACCAAATTAGAAGATAGGCAAATGATTAGATAGAAAAAAGTCATCACTTCCATGTAAATTACATTTTAGTCCACCACCACCCTCCCCCCCCCGAAAAATTGTCAAAATTTGCCCCTGGATGGGCTTCTACTGTTGACGGATATGCACACGGAACAGGTGGGGGGGGGATAGGGGCAGCGACATTGGTAGTCTGTTCGCCACAGAAGCAAAAAAGGAGTGATCCGGATCCAAATCCTGGGTTGATCGACAAAAAGAAAAACCCAGGGTGTTTGGTAGGTTTGTCGTGTAGGCCTATACCTGCGCTTTCAGCTTTTTTTCGTCTATTTCGCATATGACAGAACGCACATGCTAGTTTGCTTGCTTTAGTTGCTGTTTTTTTAGTTTTCTTTAATCAGTACATGAATAAATTGTACCTTTGCCTTTGATCAAGCGTCCAGCGCAGATACACGATTAGCCTTCCATCTTCAGAAGATTGTCATGGTCGCGCTTTAGCCTATATCAAAAACCAAAGACACCCACAATCGTGAAATGGAAAGAAAATTACAATCACGAACAAGAACAGCAGCTAAAATTGGATACTAGCATGTACGAAAATTAATGGCTGAAAATTGAAAGAAATAAATTTAAAATTGCCGACGGTGATTTAGTGAAACGGTTAGCGTGCTTGACTCGGGATCGACTGCTAGCTCGGGGCGTGGGACCGATTCCCAGCTCAGTCGACAAAATATCCCCGGCACCTTTGGGCACAGGTGCATATCGGTGCCTGGAAGATGTAAGGCTAATCGTGTATCTGCGCTACTCGCTTCAAGCACCATCGAAAGCAAAGGTACATGGACTCATGGACTGATTAAAAAAATAACAAAAACACAAAAAACAGCAACTAAACAAGGAAACTAGCATGTGCGTTCTGTCATATGCGAATAGACAGAATAAAAGATACGAATTTATTGTGAGAAAATAGACGAAAAAAAAGAACTTTGATAGTTATTGTCGTGTCTTTCCTACCACACAGGGAGACATAGAGAGAGCAGATGAGCTGAGAAGGAAAGGAGGTGAGTTTATCGACGCCAACCATTACGCGGTGGACTGCATACGTCCTAAATGCTCAGAACTGGAGAGAATCTCAATGCAGTACAGATCTACGCTGGCTTCTAGAAACACCATACTGCAGACTTCTAGGGAACTACTGGATAAAATAGATAGGGTAATTAATTAATTAATTAATTAATAAAGCAAACAAGTTGAAAAAAAATTATTTTTAGCGTATCTAACTATTTTATCTTATTTTTTAGCCCAGGTTCGTGTACCACCCAGGGCATTTAAAAAATCAAACAAGGTTTTGACTTATTATTTTAAAGTTAAATCCATTTGCGCAATGAATTTGCAAAATTATCCTTAGTGAACACGAATTTGGGTGGGGCCGGAGGCCATGGCACCCTCGACCTGTTGAAGGGGCGGGGGTTTTGCAAATTGTTACATTTTGACAAATTCAAGTGGCTTTTAACCCCCCCTCCCCC
>JAQFZF010003600.1:0-11222 GCA_034695365.1 Enchytraeus norvegicus
ATATTAACCTACTATATATTAACCTACTATATATTAACCTACTATATATTAACCTACTATATATTAACCTACTATATGTATAACATTATCAATATTAATATTAACCTGTTATATTATGTGGCAGGCTACTTCTTGTAATGTATGAAATACTGACCTACATGTCCACCATATCATAGTCGTACATGCATATACGTACAATCGTGCAATCGGTAAGGGTTTCAGTGTGCAAGGCCCCTGAAATCGGCATTCCGAGCCTAGATAATAATAAGTCTACCTAATATCACTTTAGAAGATCCTCCAAATGTGCCTCTACTTTTATCCCATTGGCACTTAACATCAGTCGCTTAACATTCAGGGACACTCAAATCGTTTATGATTTCCATCAAAATGACATTACCTCCGTAAATTGGAAATGAATAGCGCGGAATATATTAAGTATGGGATTACTTCTCATTCGTGGAATGTATTTTGTAGAAAAATAGTAAGATGATGAAAAGGGTGTTAAATTTGTATTGATTGATAATTTGCACATTAGTTTATATGCATTGGATTGCTATTTGCTACACTGCATAAAACAATTTTGACTGAGCAGTGTACTATTGTCTCCAATACGGATCAATAGTAGCGCAGTTTGAATTCAGGACTTCCCCGCCGCCATTTCGCCTTCGAGCGGCCAACCGACGTTAAATTATTAGGCTACAACAATCATTGTTGACAAAATAACATATCATTATTTAGGCTACGGCAATCTAATGATTTTATTCACTATTTTTTTCATTTTATCGCCACAAAAGTGTAAACAGAATTTGACAACAATAACTGCAAAATAAGCTTTAATTTAGGCTTATTTATCTTTTGATCTTCTTGCTTCCTCCTAGCCTACATGAATAGGCTATACGATAATTTTTGCTCGACTTATGACCTAATGAGATAATGAATAATGCAACTCCTGCTTCCTTGCAGTGTCCAATAGATCCACGAATTGCCAGAATTTTCTGTCAAATATCAAAGATCATAGAAAAAGTTATCTTATATATTGTGCTGAAAAAGCATTACAATTCTGTTATTCAATAATAAGTGAACAAATTTCAATAAAGTTTTGTTTAAGCTGTCAGAAGTTAGCACCTGCCCTTGTGACGAGTTGTCAGAAACTATTAGCAGACTTGTGATGACTGAAATTGAAAAATCAACCCTCTCACACCTCTGATTGCGTGCTTGCTAATAATGACAGAGAATTGATCATAAACCGTTTTGTTTGCATTGAAAAATGATAAGAAAAATGTACGTTTTACCTTGCTAGTATTCCTTGATATTATAAATTATAATATCAAAAATTTCTGTCATATTCACTATATCATAAGGCTAGGTTAGTAGTATTAATATTATTAATATTCCCGTGTTTGTTTCGGGTAAGTTGACTACCAACTGAGGACTGCACATGTTTCATTAGAGCGGACTAAAGCAGATACTGCGGATGACAATGGGGAACCACATCAGAAGATAGATTTTCCCTATAGGTAAAGGTTTGCATTTTAGTTGCTACTCGCTGATTGATGGAGTGCTCATAAGTGAGCGAGATAGCAGACTGTGTATCACAATATGTACCTTGGACCTGTCATTTGGCTGTACACTGGAGAGAGACATTATATTTATTAATTTATGGAAACCTGATAATTAATTAAGAAACAATGTATTACTAACAGCATTTAAGATGAAATGGTGAAATGTGATGACTGAAAATAAAATTAAACAAAATTAACTCTTCATATTATGCTCAAATCGTTTTAGTGCAATGTGAAGAATTAAGCTGTTTAACTCTTATTGACTCTGTCAAACGTTTATAGTCCATCGATGAAGATGTCTTACCACTTCCGGCTCGGCCGGATGGAGCACGTGGTTAGGTCGGAAACGGGAGCATGGTGTCCGAATCTGCATTCAGTCCGGAAACCTGGAAATCATGAATAGTGGATAAGCTGGCGTGGGCAGAACGTAAATCAACAGGTCTGTATGCTGGGAAACTGGGAAAACTGTAATCGAACTGTTTAGCCTTTGACATTATCAACACCAGGTTGATGGGATAGGGGCAGGGGCAATTGAAATAGATCAGTAGTGTAAGCTCCATTATATTATATTTAACCGAGAAATGCAGTGGTTAAGGTGCATTGGTTGAGGTGGGCACTCACATTAAACGAGGTTAAACCATTTTAACAAAACTGATTAACAAACTCTCATGGTGTTTTAGAAATTTAGAGATAGGTTCTCTAGCCTACTTTTTTTTATAAAGAGTTTGATAAACATTACGAGGGGTCATGTATAAAAGACGTCCACATGGGGGGGGGGGGATGCGCCCGGAATGAGCGCTGTAATAATTATAATGAAAATGTGTTTTTTTGTCTAAGAGCTTGGTGTGCAAGTGAATGATTCAATTATGATGGCCTTATGGCCTAAAATGGATAATAAAAATCGGACAAATGCGGATCGTGGGAGGGGATCAGAAATGTCTCATTTTGTACGACGTCTTCTGTGCATGATCCCTTTTTAGTTACGAAGTTTAAACATAAGTATCAGTGCCTATAAGAGAATCTCAAATGCTCTCTGTCTCTCTCTCTCTCTTTCTCTCTGTCTGTCTCTCTCTCTCTCTCTCTCTCTCTCTCTCTAGCTCTCTCTCTCTCTCTCTCACACACACACTATAGTACACCATCAGACGTCGGACCTTTGTTAAATGTATTTAAAGCTGTGATAATTTTGCGCCAACCATATAATTGAGGTTATACTATTTGTTGTAACTTCACGTTGGCTAGTCGATTCTACATTAAGATAAACAGTAAATTTTGTTAGTGTATGGTCCTATCGGCACTGGTCTAGGACTCTTGTACATGCAATACTTAACAAATGACTCCACTTTCATTTTATTTCAGGAATGCTTTTAGAGGTAATTTCGTTTTAGAAGACGACGAATTAGGCTTAAGAATAAAACGTAGATGTTTTCAAAATCAAGCATGCATTGGATAAATATAATCACTAAGGTGGCCAATAGCAGGGCTTCTCTTCTCAACCTGTGTTCTGCAGATCATAGCGCGGAAAGCCAACAGGTGTTCCCAAAATAATATTATGACTTTTTAATCTTCTGTAGGCAGCAGAAAATTGTATATAAGGTATTATAGGCCTATCAGTTGTCATACAACTGATATATACAATTGTATATATTAGACAAAGCGAGGGACGAATATTGAAAAGATCTCTGCAGCTTAAAAATTATCAGCCACAAGATGACTTCATGGAGATATTGCAGTCAACTCAGCCAACTCTCTATCAAATGATAGAGAGTTAATATTTACTAATTAGTAGTTACTTCAACATGAAACATGCTTTCATGCTGAAGGCAAGAAAGCATGTCTTCTTTCTCGGAGAAGCAAGACATGCTTCTCCAACAAGCATGTCTTGCTTCTTGGAGAAATGCTGGTCCAAGCGTATGAATATTCAAGCTCCTGTAGCTCACCATTGAGCACGATGGATGGAAAAAATGATATACTGCATAAGGATTTACTTGTTTCACTCGCAGTTTCATCTCAGAGCGCAAGAACTGCAATAAAATTTACTGTCCAAACTCTTATTATTCATTCTAAATAATGATAAGAGAAGAGTTTCATTGTGGTATTTCTTTACACGTTCTGCGGCAGCAGCACTTGCCGCTTCACTCGATGGCAATCTTTTGTTGGTTTATTCTCAATATTCCCCGATCCCGACCTGCTAGTTTAATAAGTAATCCATATATTGGCTGATGACAAATAAACGACCACTATCGTCACTGATAAACAGCTGATCAGTCGTTGAGTCAGTGTGTAGACAACACGGAGACCTGAGGAAACGTGCCGCTGGGATGTAACCTACGCAACTGAGTTCAGTATCTAGAAATAAAATTCTGCACTTGGCGCAATCTGTTAAAATTATCCGATTAGTGTTATTATCGAAATACATATCAGGTGAAGGTAATTTGTCCAGACTGTCATTGTCGCCCCCTCTCGTCTTCTCAAATGACTTTATGATTTGACCCTCAGTGCTTATCAAACATACTCTGTTCAGAGATTGACTGTGCCCGTGAGAGACGACGAACCGATCACAGGACAGCTGTACAGTCCGCCAGGCGTCAGTGATGCTCTCATCAAATCTTATCTCACGCAGCAGTTCACCATCACTCGTGTATTCTAGCACCATGCTCTCACCATCAGTGGCTCTGATCCACAGAGTCACCAGCAGAGTACGTGCAGCCGTCAGCGACAAACCCTGAGGTGCGTGATCCTCTCGCAACATCCAACGAGTTACGGAGTTGTTGGTGAGATCGATTCTGTGGATACTGTTAATTTTCCAGTCACTGATGAAGAGAGCTCTGGTGTAGGAGCAGCTAGTGATATCTTCAGGACACGTCATGTCTGGTACATTGATATCTCTCAGCGCTGTCAGACTTCGTAAGACGTACAAGTTGACTTTCGGCTGCTCGTCTCGTGTCACAAAGATCTCATCACCCATGACTGTCACTCCTGATATCTTCTTGTAGTGTTGTATGATGTTAGTTGCAAGAAGTGACCTAACGCCTGTAATATTTAAAGATTAAAATATACATGTATTAATATTATTGCTGTTGCTATAGTCAGAATTGTCTCACTGCATGAATCGGGTCAACTCAGAATGCACAGTTTATGGACTTTCGTGAATATTAGTTTTATGTTCAACTGATATGGTCTTGCCATATCGGTTATGGTCTATGGCATACGAGGCTACTTTAAGGGTTGGACCAGAAAACGAATCCATGCTACTCCATCAGAGATACCTCATAAAACAAAATTTAATGCTAAGACAATCTGTGACATACCTTTATGAAATTCAATGATTCTTAATGCCGCCTTGAGCGCAATTGCGCCATAAGAATAATAAGACTTTTCTTTGCATACATTAACGTTATGATGCAAATATTCATCAACCGCTTCATCTTTGTACTCAGAAGTCATGTCTTTGTCAAGCATGCAGCGAGCTTTGAGGTAGAGCGCCAGCTGTACCGGACAGACAGGGATATGAACTGATCGATTGTCTGATCCATGTATCACAAACCTACAGAGAGCTGCTAGACCAAGCATCGCCTGTAACTCTCTGTCATACATTTCAATCCACTGTGTCGAGAGGAGGACTGGAAGGTACAACTCAGCATAGCGTTTGTTTCCTTTCGAGTCATCGTACGCATTTATTATCTCGTCGCAATGTTCTAATGTTGAACTATAATCGGATAGTAGTGCATAGTAGCGAATAGCAATGTAAGCTTGTTTGGTAAACCAGAATATTGTTACAGTAGGTGATCGTTCTGGCTCGTATCTGTAATTATATGTATAGTCTTCCAAGATTGCACTTTTAGAACACGTTTCATATATTTTAATTTTCAAAGTATTTAAGATCATATCTTCTTCTATTTCACTTTCTTCTGAAGTGTTTTCTGAATTATTTTGATCTGAAGCGATTGCTTTGTTATCCACTAGTAAATATGACTTTACTTTCGTCAAGTATTCACATCTAGAAAGTAACACATCCTTTGTAGGACTAGTAGGCTTGTACCATGTAGATTCTGTAGGCCTATTATTAATTTGCTCTAAAGAATTATGGCGACCATCAGAAATTACCAAATTATCAACTGGTTCCGATTCAATTTCACCATCTTCTTCTTCTTTTGCTTCTTCTTCATCTTCTTCTTCTGCTGCTTCTTCTTCTTCTTCTGCTTCTTCTGCTACTTCTTCTTCTTCTTCTTTTGTTTCTTCTTCTTCTTCCTGATCGATATTTTCATATAAATTGTGAATAGTTTTATTTAAGCCTTTATGGCGAGTAAATTTCTCATATACAATTGTATATATTGTTGCAGTTTCACTATCGTCCGTGTAATCGCAATTTAACTGACTATAGAACAGCTCAGTCGCCGTCGATGTATGGCTTTCTTCTGCACTTCTTATTGTCGACGAGAATTCTAGAAGATCAAAAACCGTTTCGAGTTCAGATCTCAGTAGGTCATGAAGATAATAATGATTAAATTCGAAACTTTTGATTGGATCAATTGCAGTGTCTTCTTCATCTCTTAAGTTAATACCTATCAATAGACTGTTGTGCAAAATTGTTGGTATTAAGGCAATCTTTTTCTTTTCCCTAATCCACAAGTCTTCATCCAGACCAGAATATAAAACTTCGGACACGAGTGCCGCATTGCTGCATGCATTGCACAAGGCTTTCAAGTCGTCGGTGAAGTCATCTAGTCTGTGATAGTCAAATAGATCGTTTGTTGGTATAAAGTAGTGAGGCAGACATTTGATCTTCAGACATCGGATCATATCTGTCAACAATTCATGAACTGAATCTACTAGCACGTCTTCGTGCCAGAAACAGCTTGGTTTTGAATCAACAGCCCATAGCATCAAAGTTTTAAAGTGGTATACGCGTAGCTGAAGGCTCATATCATCTCGATTTCGTTTGTGTAGAACTCTTAGAGTTCTATACACTGCTCTTTGCTGTCTGGACCAGTTCTTGATCAACATTAACTCTGCCATGGAGAAAGATATTCTCCATTCATGAGCCTTTTCCCGGTCTTCATATCCCTTGTGCGATACGCACACAAAATCACAACCGTGACCTACAACACGTTCAATTACGTCATGTGACAAAGAACCACTTTGTCGTTGTCTAGTGATCCATTCTGCAGCTTCAGCAAGGAAGTATGGACTGTGTAGTGCGAGTACGTGATCACACGTGCAAGCGTTCGGATCCTTGAGTTCATTGAAAGGTTTAAATCCTTCGTCAATACCCTCGATCATTTCTCGTTTAAATGCTGGTCCGGTTTTGTTGTAAGTATTCAGAATGTATCCGTGCGAACTGTTATTTGGGTCAGTGAAAAGTTGATGTTCAATATCTTCAAATACCTGTTCGGTATTGTCACACTTTACTATACGAACATACCCAGGATGTATTCCTTCTGAGACGTATCTCAATATTGTACCTCTGTAGTCTTTCGGAACTTCATCATATCCACGAAACACATAAGCATCTCTGCTGTACATCATGTAGTCCACGTCCATCGTGTTTTCTTTACAAAACTTTTCTAAGCTGATGTCGTTACCCTCCACCTCTACCTGACTGCCTGATACAAACACTCTGTTGAGACGATAATGCTGGCAGCCAATCATCAGTTGGCAGAAGTCGTCTAAAGCGTCAAATTTTGACTCCGCCATATCCTGTTGAAAGTGAATTGAAATAGCTAGTGCGTAAAGCAGTTGTTAAACTAATTTACTAATTTATTTTGTTTTCCTTATTTACGTACTGAAAGTAGGCCTATGTATTAAAATATGACAGTATTAATAACAACGTCGAGCTATTTAACTGGGTCTGCTGCAGAAGCTGCAGCAAGAAAGAGGATTCATAATAAGGCCTACTCAGAAAAATATCAAGGTACTCATTCGTGCCCATTGTCTTTGAGACCCTGGAGCACATCAACTCTGCAGGCACCGACTTTATAGATAACATTGGCAGGAGGACCCATGCTCTCACCGGCGACAACCGCGAAAAGTCTTTTCTGTGGCAGCGGCTGTCCATGGCAATTTCAACACTATAACGCTATATACTTCCGCGGCACGTTCAGCGACATGGCATTCCAGAGTACAAGTGATTAATTTTGAATGCTTTTTTTATCAATACTTCTTTTTTAACGTATTAAATAAAATCAATTTTATCATATTTTTAGCCTAGGGCCGTTTATCACCCAGGGCATTAAAAAAATAAAATTAAAAAATAATAATATTGTGACCCAGATCACCTGGTCGGAGGGCAAGTGTGCCAGCTGGCACGTTACTGTCGCTGATACACTCGCGGCCAGTAACGTTAGCACATCGAGCTCAAGATCTGGTTCTGCTGCCGTACAAAAGTCGAGGCAGGAAATAAGTTTCACAAATACTCTGAAAAATGACAAAGTACACATTCGTCCGGCACAGACTTTATAGATAAGGTTAGCAGGAGGACCCAAGCCATCCCAAACGACAACCGCGAAAAAAACTTTTTTTGGCAAACAACTGTCCATGGCGATCCAACGATAACAGCGCGATATGCTTTCGCAGTACTTTTAGCGGCATGGCATTCAATACCGGTAGTAAGTGAGATTTACTTTAATGCTTTCCTTATCAATACTTAGTTTTCAACGCAAAACGATCTAGTTTGTCTTATTTTTAGCGTAGATGCTGCAGTGATGGGTAGATGGTCCGGACCATGGCTTCTGTATACTAGACCAAGTTCCAGACCAGTAGAGGCTTTGTAATCTTTTGAGGCCCATGCCAAGCCAGACCAGTTTCCCTTCCTACTTCCTTTTGTTCCAAAAAGCCCCTCTGAGATACCTAGTAAATTCTGAGACACTGTTAAGATGCGCTATACAAAAGCTTATTGATTGATTGATTGATTGATAACTAGAGAGGCTATTTAAAATGTCCTTTTTGTAGGCATGTATTGTATTGTATTAACCCGTGAAGGTGCTATGTATAGAGTAAATCAATCTTTTGTTACAATCGGAAACTGTTAGCGTATTGATTGAGCGATTCTCATGTAATTTACAGATCTTGGTCTATGTAAATGCAGAAAATAATGAAAATATTATTCAACCTCGACTGCTGTCCCAGTGGCCACCTCTCGTCGTTGATAGGTCGCACAAGGATTTAACTTCATCTTCTTTTCTGGCGGCTTGCTTGACATTGAAAAGTGTTTAATATTCTATATTACTGAATCTGACCGGAATGCTGGCACTCTACTATTTATTCTGAAAGACAGTCTCGTTAAAGATTCTATATAATAATTGCCTTCTCCCGCTTGGCGTCAAGGTGAGGCAGCGTTATAAAGCAGTGTTACATTGAAACAGTGGGTTCTGACTGCTGAAAGCATAAACATTCAATGGAGGGGGAGGGGGGGGGGTGGATGCTAGTTTCCTTTCTTAGTTGTAGTTCTTGTTTACTATACATTCCGTTATTAATCGTACTTTTGCCTTTAGATAGAACTCTATGCAGCCAGCGTAGGCACACGAGAAACCTTCCAAACACCTTGTGGTTATTTTTCCTTTCTGACCTGGGTTTCGAACCCGGATCACTGGTTTCTGAGGCGATCACTTTTCCGATGTCGTAACCCCCACCCTTATTTGTTACGATGCACACACACACACACACACACACATATATATATATATATATATTGTGTATATGTATTGTGTAGACTTATCAACTAAAACAACTATAGCAGAATGATAATTATAATTTAGCGCCTGTCTATACTAGTTGCTAAGTATCTCCAATGCGCTCTATGTAACTTTGTAGGAAAAGTTACGTAACCTGTAGCATCTCATAGTCCACAAGTGAGGTGGAAAGACCTCTCCAATTCTGAATTTGTGCGACTACTTGGCTGTGGCGTAGCCAGATTTTGACACCAGGGGGAGCGAGAAAATATTAAAAAGGCCCCACGGCCCCAAAAAAGGCCCCATGTCTCCAGAAAAGGCCCTTCACAACAATAATAGACCTACCGATGGTACATAAGAAATCATGTAGGCGTGGTCGCTTCATAGTCTACAGTTAATTGTGCTTCGTTTGTAACTTTTTGTCCATAGATTGATAGTTTTGGGGCCTTCTTGAAGAATTAAAAATATTTTTGTAGTCCTTCAAAAAGGCCCCATTCTCGAAAAAATGGCCCCAGGGGAGCGGCCGCTTCCTCTGCAATTATCATGGTTAATGAATAGGTTACAAGAAGTACCGTAACCTTATACTAATGTTAAATACCCGGACCCCATACGGGTCGAGAAATTGCTGGCATCGATTGAAAAGAAGACACTTCGACACTAGTTCAAAAAAGTAACTAGGCCTAGGCCTAATATAGGGCCTAATATTCACATAGACTACGTATTAGATTGGAACAAGTGCCGACTGCCCAGTGCTTCTGAAGTAAGCTTATACACTGGCAGAGCTTTCAACAAGTTTAACGTTGTATAGCGGTATCTCGAACAAATAATAACTGGTCATAAAAACAATGCAAATAACATACATGTACATGTATTACAGGCCAAACAATGCCATTGCTGTGTACTATGTGTATAGGTATTCAAAGTTTATTAACAGGCCTATAATAAAGTTCAAGAGCTGTTCTCAATGCATAGTAGCCTACGTGTAACTATTGGCCTACACTACTATACAATTAGCTAAACAGGAACCGATCAGCTGCATGATTAATTAGAAGGGGTAATATCAATACTTGTGCTTCACGTGTAATCAGGCGATAAAATTAATATGTAAATTTTTTACCTCATCAAAGGCTAAATGAAGCTGATTTCTGAAATAAGATCTATGGTGCTCTTCTAGGCAACATCTATGCGTATGAGTAACCTTATAAGCTTACTATAAGTCTAGAAGCTTAATGTTCATAGAGTAGGTCCAGTAGGATCGGGAAATTTGATCCCATCGACAACTGCGTCTGTTCCTAAAACGCTAAGAGACGACTGAAGCGGATATGGCATCGGAGAGTAACTGTTAACAGCCATGTGGCAATGATTTCTGTGTAGGCCCTAATTGACTAATTGATCATTAAAATTTCAGACTAGCATGTAGCGATTTGCTTCACGGCTACCTGATTCTCCATTGCTAATTCATTTTTTCTTCTCCGTTTCTGTTTTTTGTCTTGGAACTGTTGGATATTTCTTTTACTGCATGTTAATCTATTTGGCTTTGGTTTCATATTACTCGATTTTGTCATGTATGACGATGACGCTGTAATAATTATTGTGTTGTTGTTGTTGTATAAATGTTTTTTTCAACTGCTTTGCACACAGATCGGCTTCCAGAGTCCAGATTCCAGAGCTGCCAAGGAAGAAGATTATCAATGAATGGTATGAGAAGTCATTCACTCCAGGCTTATAACCACTCCAGGCCGGAACTGCTCCAAGGTCGGAGAGGCCGTAGGGGCCTTAGGGTCTGGATAGTGGCCAAGGTAGTAGGCTATGGGCCCAAATGTATTTGTTGCTCCAGACTATTTTTGAGCTGGTTACGTCACTAAGTTCATATTAAATTTTTTGTCGTCGCAATATAGTCGTACAAGCGTGACTTATATATTTTACAAGTGAATATTTTCTATCTGATTCAAGAAGAATATAATGGACTAAAGACTAAATTCTATTAATAATA
>JAQFZF010003601.1:0-11221 GCA_034695365.1 Enchytraeus norvegicus
AACGAGCTCGCGTAGGCAACCCCTGGGGGCAAGGTGACTACGTTCGATAAGGAATATGGCACATAACCAACTATTCTTAGCATTCATTTTAGCAGAACATTTAACTTTTACACCATAGATTCCTGACTTTTTACGTATATCTTAAAAAATAGTATCTGCTGAATTAATGGCCTACTAAAGTTGCCCACTACCACTCGCAATAGAGCTGTTAATATAATTAAACATTATTACTTCACCCTGTGAAAGCTAGTTTCCAATTTCCTGTAGTGTAGTTTATATTTAGAAATCGGATGATTCGTGTCGGCTCGTGTCCTGTCACATAGATGTCGTCATCAATGACTGCGAATCCTTTTATCAGCTTATAGTGACTTAATATTCTAAAGCTTGAATTGGAATCCATACCTAGAAAGTGAAAAGAATAACAAGGAATGGAGCTATTAGATGGACATATAATAGTGTCTTATGTAATCATATAAATGTATTGCACGTATTGTAGGCCAGAGATAATATTATAAATATCATGGATCGATTCATACACATGTTTGTTGTTGACTTTTGTTCGGTAGTGCCGTGCGATAAATTTAGATGATGCATTGAGGCTATTGTTGTCTGTTGACTCAGGGGTATGAACGGATTCAGATCTAGCCTATTTTGGGAAATGAGCAATTTCCTCGGGGAAATTGGTATTGAGATTTTCGGGTTAGATTTTTTTGAAAGGAAGCCGAATTTTGTTGAAAGTTTATAAACCGCATCATATGCCTCTATAGTCTATACATGTAGAAACCTCAGTAGCGCTTTTAACAAGTGGTCGGTCATGGGAAGAAGAACGTGTCTCCAAACCCCAACCTCCATGAAAATCAGTATCTTCAGAATAGCTATCTTTCGACTGAACTTACACTGCTTGCATATCTCTTCCAATCAATGAGGATTTAACATCCGGTTCCTCACCCGAAGGCGACGTCAGAGACTATCCAAGAGGGATGTGCATTACGAGGCAAGAAAATCTGTTAGAACAGATTCAACGTGGGAAGAAATGAGTTTTGAGCTTGCCCTGGAAAGTTGTAATGCATGTACATTTCATCACACTCAACAGGCCTCTAATACAAAAATCTTTGTAAATACCTTTATATGACTCGAAAATTCTGTAAGCCGAATTGAGAGTTGCGGTGCCATAACAGTAAAAGGAACGTTCTTTGCAGATCTTAAATATATGGTGTATATAATCATAAATAGCTTCTCCAGAGGAAAGGTTTGCTTCACATTCAACTTCAAGAAAACAGCGAACTTTGAGATAGAGAGCAAACTGTACAGGACAGACAGGAAGATGAACTTGTCGATTGTCTGATCCATGTATCACAAACCTACAGAGAGCGGCTAGACCAAGCATTGTCTGTAACTCTCTGTCATACATCTCTATCCACTGCGTCGTGAGGAGGACTGGTAGGTACAGCTCAGCAAAGCGTTTGTTTCCTTCCGACTCTTCGTAGTGATTGATGATCTCATCACAGAGCTTCATCGTTGTCTTATGATCAGAGAAGAGAGTGTAGAAGTAATTCGCTGTATAGACTTTCTTAATAAACCAGGTAATTGGGACGGTAGGAGAAATATTAGGAAAGAAACTGAAATGTTGGAACATGTCGTCACGTTTAACGCTGATTACCCGCGATTCACATTGTTTAAGTGTATCTTTGGCTGCATCCTTTATTATTTCCTTCTCTTCTGGATTTCTTTCTTCGTAATCATTATTATGAAGATCTGCTTTATTGAACTCCGGTGTCATTAATTTATCATATATCGAATATAACACACCTTTATTGGCCTTGATAAACTTTTTATACTCTCGAGTATGCTCTTCTTCTATGGAAAATTGAGGATCCTTAAGCTTTTCGAGATTTTTGGATGATGTAATTTTATTATCGCAGTTCTCTATCCTACTACCAGAATATAAATTAGTAATGGTCTTGTATAATCGCATATTGCCTCTAAATATCATATTATGGATTGTGTCGCCTTTCCTAGCAGAAAAAACTTTATATTTAGGTAGTTTATTATTACCAGATACATAATATAGAAGTCTATTACCATTTGCAGAAATGTATTCCTTACCGTTCAAAGTGACTGATATTCCAATCAATTCATGAATTGTATTAATTTCCGATCTTAGGGAATTATGAAACTGGTCTGGGTAGAAGCAGCTAAATAGCTCTGCTGCACTATCGTCCTCATTCCTTATTTGTGTAGCTGCTAGAAGACTGCTGTGTAGAAGTTGAGGCGTTGAAACAAATATTCTTCTATTTGTGATCCATGATTCTTCATGCATACACGAACAGAGGACGTCACATAGATGAGCTATTCTTCTGTTCAAAATAAGCAAAGCGCGCACGTCGCTACCGAGTTTTTCTAGACGAAGAGAGTCGAAAAGATTATTTACTGGTATAAAGTAATGAGGCAAACATTTCATCTCTAAACAGAGTATCATGTCTATTAAAATTGCACGTACTGAATCAAGAAGATGGCATTCATTCCAGAAATATCTAGGTTTTGTTTCGACAGCCCAGAGCATCAGCGTTTTGAAATGATATGTTTGAAGTATAAGCTTTTCCCAGCATTTATTAATGAGCCATTTATGCAAGACTCGAATTGTTCTATACACAGCTCTCTGCTGTCTGGACCAGTTCTTGATCAGTATCAACTCCGCCATAGAGAACGATATTCTCCATTCATGATCTTTATGTCGGTCTACATAGCCCTTGTGTGAGGCGCAGACAAAATCACAGCCATGACCTACAACACGTCTGATGACGTTCTGTGAAAGAGAGCCACGTAGTCGTTGTCTAGTGATCCATTGAACAGCTTCAAGCGGCCAGAACGGACTGTGAAGAGCTACAACATGATCCTTAGTATATGCATTAGGCTCTTTTAGTTCATTGAAATATTTTTCTTCTTCAGATTCAATATGCATGTACTGTGATGAGCTACTCATTGCTGGGCCTGCTCTTATGGTGGTTTGGCTGAATGGACTATAATCTGGATCAAGTGGCCTTCTAACAGGATGATGTCTAATGTCTTCATATACGTGTTCACAATCATCGCACCTCAACAACCGAAAATAACCTGGATGCATTCCCTCAGTCACGTATCTTAATATCAAGCCTCTATAGTCTCGTGGAACTTCATCATAGTCTTCAAAAACATACGCGCCTCTACTGTACATCATATGATCAACATCCATCGTGCTTTCTTCACAAAATTGCTTTATGCTTCTCTCGTTACCCTCAACCTCTGCTTGGCTTCCCGATATAAACACTCTGTTGACACGAAACTGTTGAGTGTCGATCAACAGTTGATAAAAATCGTTAAAATTCTCGTGATCTTGCATCGTTAGATCCTTGAAGACCGTGATATAACTAAACTATATATTTACAATTACAAGTTACTGTATTATTTATTTCGACTTAGTAATTCTTCCATGGTATTGTGCCTGCACTACATAGTAACTTATGATTTCTCACGTGTCATTCTGTGTTAATTCAATGCGTCACGCTATGACTCGTAATAACTTGATAAACATACACATTTATTTGACAAAATGGATATTGAGAGAATGGACTATATGGCATAAGTTGATTAATTATGAACCTAATCATCACATGGTACGGATGCTCTCCTTAACACTTGTAGTACAGATTTTGTAATAATTGTGTAAGACTTACTGATCTGCAAACAATCACCAACCAACAAATCTGTACAAGATTGCAAACATGTAGGCTTGCGACACATAATATGCATGAAAGCCGATATCGAATTTACATAATATCTAAGTAGTGCCACTAGAGTAGCCCACGTAGGTATCATCCTAAAGGTTAAAATTAACTATTTCGTAAATTGACCCAAGCCAACATGTATCCTACATTTGTTTTATAGAATACGTTCTATCCAACTAGAGGGTGGCATGCTAACAATAACATCATCATTGACCTCTTTAGTCTGTTGATTGGAAGACTCAGCTCCAGATATTTGGTGGTCTTTGGCAAAGCTACATTTGGCGGCCCGCCATCACATAAGATTACCGGTGAATCGCCGGTAATCTTATGAATCAAGATTGTAACAATGTATCCAGAATGTATTCATTAAAATGAAGGCTATCAATCAATCAATCAATCAATGCGAATTTAATGTCCGTTTCATCATCTGACGACGACATCAGGGACGATCATTAAAGTGCAATGTCGTGACTGTTTGTTTCACTATTTTTCATTCCCCAAAGTAACAAAATATAAATGAGGTAGCCAATTCTATTCTTTATTTGAAATTATATTTTCCTAATTGACGGCCACACACAAATCGGAGGCCCTAGACAAAGTAGCCAAGTGTTCATCTTATGGACGACCCGGGCGTGATTATATTATATCTAGGTCTATATGTACAGTTGTACATTGTACATCGTAGCCTACATTTATAATAGGCTCTGTGATCTCTATATCACACAAAACTGAACAGTGCACACTTCAAGAAACTAAAGTGGTTTATGAGCGTAAATCTGTAGCCTAACAAATCGGGCTATGTTGTCGATGTACAACTGGACAGAGAAATTTTAAATTAAGAAAAAATCAGAACAAATGGGCTGTACAGTGTACAAAGACAAGAGGCATTAAGTCCATTTTTTTCGATTTTGAGATTAGGCCAGCAATAGAATTGTGACATTTTTTAAACATTACTAAACCGGCCTCAATGTGGAGCAATTGTAGAGTAATTTGTTTCTAAAATAATTAAATTCACAAGAAAGTGAGATTTACAGTGATAAAAATAACTATTTATCCCTGACCAATCAGCTGTGAATGTTTACTCATAAGACTTTGTAGCCATGGTAACATAACGCTAGATAAGCGTTAACTTATTATCAACACTGGCAAGCAGTGCTACACACAAGCTTTTACAAAGAGTTTTCAATCACAATTTCTGGCTTCTAAGTTGCTTATGAAGCATCAGAATATTTATTGTTTTTCATCTAGTCAATAAGTTTTCACTCTTATGTTAAAAATTTAGTAGCATTAAACTATTTCAGTTAATAAATATGCATTCCATTTTTCACAGAAAGACTTCACATTTAAAGGGCGCTTGGTTTGTTATTATTATAATTTTTATTGTTAGAAATTGTTTCTCACGAATAAAGTGGTAGTCATAAAATAAACATTTCAATAGAAAAAGTGATTCACTAATTGCTGACATTTGAAATAATGCATACCACAACTACTCAAACAACTCAAGGATAGGCATTTACTTTCTTATCAAATAACTGTACATAGTTTGTCAAACTTTAACTTATTTGGCCGATTTGGTTTTTTGCCGTTTTCTCAAAACGAGTTAAATGGACTTAATGCCTTTTGCCTTTGTACAGCCCAAATGACTGAAGTTGCGTCAATTATTATAGGCTATATAGAATAATTAAATTAACTATAGAAAGTTTATTTTACAGGCCTATTTGTTCAAGTATTTATGTAGCCCTTCAGTGCCCTCTTAGGTGGGCCTAGGCCTAAGTTTAAAGGCCCACCTTTCATCAGATCTTTCAGAAGCGGTTCTGAAAGATAACAGACGGCTTCACAGAGTTGAGATACAACTAAGCTATTATAGGGGCCTATGGGATCATATTGCATTTTATATTGCTTACAAACAGATTGATTATGAAAGATAGCCTACATTGGCAATCTCTATATTTGCAGAACAGCGTTAGGATAATACAAGCACATGTGTTGATGTCGTCGTAAGATGATGAAATTGATGCCAAACCAACTTTTTTTACTCGTATACTCTCACATATGACACAACGCACATACAAGCTTCCTTTCTTAGTTGTTTTTTGTGATTTTTTAAACCGATCCATGATTAATCGTACTCGAAGGCCTTTTATAGAACGACAAGCTGCTAGAACATGTACATGATTAACCTTCTATATTCTAGGCACCGATACGCACCCGTGCTCAAGGGTGCGGGGGTTATTTTGTCGACTGACCTGGGAATCGTTCCCACGCCTCTTACCGTTACTCGATCCTGAGCCAGACACTCTAACCGTTTCACTAGGTCTAATCCCCGTCGGCTAATAATGTAATACTGTAATAGACCGGGCGCTGATTTATGGTGAATCCAGGGGCATCCCCCCTCGACCTGAGGATGGGGTGAAATTCCCTCAGGTCACCCCGATCTGAAAATTATTTCAATTTGACCCATTCACGTACCGATTTTGAACCCATGCCCACTGGTTAGCATTGATTTAACCTGCTCTGTGCTCTCGAAAAAAATAGACCTGTTCTTAATAGTTCTCCTGGGCCTTTTGTACTTCTACACCTTGTTTGCGAGCTAAAACTTTTTGCTGCATAGTTTAGGCCTACAATGTACTGTTATAGTTTACTATAAACTATTGTAGACTAAACTATAGTTTAGCCTACAATGCTCCAACGTACAGCCTGCGTAAGCCACGCAGTGGCGAGTCTAAGTTATTTCAAGGGAGGAGTCCAAGTTTCTTAATCATGCAGTTTGTTTCGAGGGTTTAGAGGCCAGGTTAAATCGAGGCTAGTCGAGGGACCCAAGGGTTCACAAATTCTATTTTAATGGGTCAAATTGTATTAATCGATAGCCAATATTTTGTTTGGAATCGTATATATATTCACATTTGACATACGCACATGCTAGTTTCCTGTCACGGGTTGTTGTTTTTGTGATTTTCATTATTGTATTGACCACTCCATGATTTATCGTGCTTTTTGGGTAGAGTGGCCTAGACTGTCATATACCACAACTGATGTGGCACGACCTCTGCTATTCTGAAATTTGGTTTCCAATTGGTTAAGTAGGCTACACAAGAAGTCATGGTACAGAACACTCTGCCCTTAACTGAAGCTAAACCTTCCAGACACCCTGAGATTTTGACTGACCTGGTACTCGAACCCGGGTCACTTATTATAGAAGCCTACACGACTTCCTCCCCGTAACCCGAGCCTGACGTTACAAGATGTAGGCGACTGGGCCTGCTCACCTGAAAGGGCAAGCTCATGTGTTGAGAGACACGCACTTGTAGCCTACTTCACGTAGGCTACCGTTATCTTTGCTGTGGGCTATTTCTCAAATTGATAGCATGCTGTCCCATCTATTATAATAATTGTCATATAGGATGGGTCTTGAACAAGCATCCGATGTTCCTGACCCAGTAAATGTTATGTTATACTATGTTGTTAGTAGTAGTAGATAAGAAGACAATTTCATGGAATTTTCGGAGAAATCAAAACTCGTATCTCGCCTGAAGAACGTCGGTAAGTTCAGCATTGATCAAGTTACATTTCACCGGCACGTTCTGGTATCATGTCTCTGACTTCGTCTTCTGATGAGGAAACAGACGTTAAATCCCATACAAACGTTATATCGTATTGTATTGTGTGGCCGTGGTTGAAGACTAGCAACCAACGCAACGTGTCCCGAAATCTACATCAGTGACGGGTGAGACCTGAGGTTCCATTCGCGCATCTCTCTCACCTCCATACTCCACAAACCTGACAATCCTTTCCCATGCAGGATGATGAATGACTAACGCTGGTTGATTAATGATAAAACAATCAATGCGAATTTAACGTCCTTATTATCATCACGACATCAGGGACGATAAAGATCAATACAATACAATGCAATACAATGCAATACAATATAATGAGGATATAACGTCCGGCTCCTCGCCCGCGGGCGTTGTTAGGGGCGTCTCAAACAGTCTTCGCAACTGCTTTCAGGCCTATGTGTTGTATAATGTTGATTTCAGAGAACCACCAGTTCCAGGTTGGCCCCGGTGGCGTAGCTTCAGATTCAGGGCCCCCCTGCAAAATATTGCAAATATCCCTCCTGCTCCCACCCCTCCCCTCTGGTAGACAATGGTAGACAATGTTATCTTTTCCCACTGGTAGACCTCACATAACATAGTGTGCAATGTGAATATGACGGACGATTTATGACATTGTAGCCTTGGCCTACTGCGTAAAATCAAGCAATCTGTAATCCAAGACTATAAACCGGATTATAACTATTAGACCACATTGTGTCAATTATAATCAATTATTAGACGGTATACTGTAATTAGTAGCTCACACAGTGTGCTTGTCCCGGGAAACTTGAGAATAGACCAACCGACAACTGCACGTGTTTCGTAAGATCCGATTAACGTAGATATAGCAGTGAAGGGCAGGGTTCTTGAACAATTGGTCGCTTAAATTCCAGACTTGCGGAGGCCTTGTCACACGTGTGTGGCTTATGGCAGGCTAGAAAACTCTTCCCTTCTCTGCTCCAGGAAGCGCTTCTGAGATACCTATCAAATAGAGGCGATATAAAGTTTTGCTAAAAACTATGAATTAGGTTAATTTATAATTCATTTATTAATTTTCAATCACCTGTTATGTTTTAATTAAGTTTATGCACATTATTGCTTTATCTGTCTGATTGTGTTCTGTGCATGCAGTGAAATTGTAGTAAATGAAATAAAGGAATGAATAATAATGAAAGTATCCTTTACTATTGTGTATAACATTGTACTGTAGACTGTCGTTTGTGGATATAGGCTATAGCTATTGTAGGCCTACAGTTTATAGGTTAACAAAAGCACTAAAACAGCAACTAAGCAAGGAAACAAGAATGTGCGATTGTGCGAGCTGTCATCTGTCATATCTGAAACAAGACGAATAAAAACACATTGTAGATTTGGCCTAGGCCTATGTTATTGATGATTATAGGCCTATTGCGGTAGTGAGTCTACGTTAGCTCTGTTTTATTGGTTGGTGCTTGTTTAGATTTTAAAAAAGTATTGGAAAGTCAATACGGTCTCCTGGACCACCTGCTGGAGAATGGTTGTCTAACAGCTGATGAAGTCGAGGACGTCAAGCAACCTCGCCTCTGTATTGGAGAGCGTAACACACAACTACTCCAGCTTATCCACCAAGGCAATATCTTTCAATTTATCGAAGGTTTGCGGCAATCAGATCAAAGTCATCTGGTGAATTTCTTATGTGACAACGGATGTAAGTATAGGCCATTTATAATTTAACAAACTTTGTGTCCTGTAGGTAAATTTGTTAAAATAAACTAGAATTCAGTGTAGTCAGTTTAGTTCAAAATTAATTATAATATAGTCAATTTAATAGAACTGAGTAGGCCTGATAATAATAATATAAATAAAGTAGCGGTATGTCAACTGTTTCTCATCACTCTTGTCAAACGACTTTCAGATATTGCTGTAACAGTGTACAACTGTAACAGTGTACAACTGTAACAGTGTACAACTGCGAATTATTGTTATTAGTGAGGCGGAGACTCTCCAATGCGGCCCACAGAGCCGAAATTGTTCAACAGAGTTCAACAGATGCAGGAATCGTCCACTCCTACCTCCATCGTGATCATACCTTGCTTTTCTGAAATGGATTATTTATTGTTCATCTATTTTTCGTGGCTAGGCTATTCGAAATTGTGGTTATTTGTTCATCGTGTCTATTTGAAATATATTGATTATGTGCAATCAACAAATTTCAAATAGACACGCTGAACACATGCAGTTCAGTGTTTTGGCCGATATAGAGTATTTCCCAGTAACAAAGGCTAAGCTGAATATAAGACAAATGCCCGCTGGCATGTAAGATTGTCAACCACTTTTTGTAACAAATAATAAATAAATTGAAACCGCTAGATATATAAAATAAATATTACATAGTCTTTGCAAGCATCCCACTATATTCTAGAAAACTGTATGAACTTGTCAGAATAGCGTCATTACTGATAACAAATGCATACGTGGACATGAAGAGGAAAATAGAAAACATTATATGCCATGGAGTTAATATAGAATGTTACACGGATCTTGGTTTTATTTTCTTGTACTTCTAGTTTGAATATTATGTACAGTAAAACGCCTTGACGATAACCATGACTGGCCTCTGAGAGAGTGGGAACAGGTGGCTGTACGTCTCTCCTACACAGACCTGGTGAGAGATATGGACAGCACAAGCATCGTAGACAAACTATTCGCCAGAGGCGCCATCAGCGACGAACAAAAGAGTTGTATTACCATCAAAGAAACAAAGCAGGAAAGAAACAGGACGCTCTTGGAAATTATAAAGCGCAAAAGCGTTAGACAATTTAACATATTCGTCGACTGTTTGAGACATGATCATAAACATTTATGGGAGAAAATGGAACAACGTGAGTGTTCAATTATATCTGTGTTACGAATACTAGTAAATCAGCCAATACATTATTTTTAATGGCATACAGTTTGAATGTAAACATATTTTTCAAAGCGCACAGCAACATTCAGTCCATGTACTGCAAGAAACAAAGAACATCGGATAATAAAAATTAATAGACAAATAACGGAGTATTGTGTGAGGAACCATCAGAAGCTTGTTTGAGATCAATGATTATTGTTATTTCGCAGATTATCATGCGACCAACCATCGCTATTGCATGTCACAGATTTTGCTCTCTCATTAGTTCTACCGAGAGTTGAACCCCAGACGTCATGCTCAAAAGTGTACGACACTACCAGCGAGGTATATTAAGTATTAATGAATACACCTCTGATAACTAGCCTATTGCAAGAAGAGGTTTGATTGTGATAATTAAATGTAGGAATGCTGTAGAAGTGAGATAATTTTACAATGTTATCATGATAGCGTTATAATGTAGTCTCTAGTCTACATCTACATGTACATCTAATTGAAGGACAGCCTAGCTGCTGTAAAACCCTCTCAATGCTGTTTTCAGATAGAGAAAAACTGTCTCAGGAAACAAGGAGAAACGATTCAAACACTGCCTGTGATCTGGAGTGGCAGATTCCTTCTAAATGTAGGCACAAAGGTATGAGGAGTTTTTTCATCATAGATGTTTTAATGTTAATTTGACACTAAATTTGAGAATTGTTATAAATTAAATAAATGAACCTTCTTCATAGTCACTGTGGTCCTATTTCAGATCCTTATGTAGAAGATAATGATTACTTGTGGCCAGGGAAGGCCCCAGGCCGGGGAAAGCCTGGCTATCAGCCCCGGTAAATATGTCTCTGCCATAGTATTGCATAGCAAAAGATCTTCTCGGTCTACTACCTTAGTGTGTTTGTGAATGATACACTATAAATATGATAGGCCTAGGGTTCTTTAATGGTCATGTAGATTGAGATAAATGTGATGAGGGGCGGGGGGGG